>JAHWFP010113457.1:1659-17155 GCA_023313725.1 Lithobius niger
AAATTCAAATTCACCCCCCCCCCCAAAAAAAAACAATAATTAACTCAATGCTGCTACATTAAAAAAAATTTTTTTGCTACTTTCGGTAAATTAAAGTAAGCCTCTTTCGCAAACTAACGAGCATTACGGCACTCTGGTGTAGCATAGTACTACGGTAAATACACAAATTAGGAAGTAAGGTATTTTTAGTAGTTAGAATTTTAATTAACTAATAATAAACAAGGCAATGAATAAAATTTTAATTATTATTGCTGTAAAAGTGCAATTAAAATACAAAGCAACTCCTTACGCGGAATGAAGAATTTGTACCGTACTTAAGTAACACATAGTATTACTAGCACTATGTACGAATACACTTAATTTGAAGATTCTTAGTTAGCATAATATTAATGGCACCATAAACTCAATTCTTCTTTTTATTTTAATTTTGTTGTCTTTTTGGGGTAGATAAAACATGCCTCCTTTCCAAATTAAATGCACGAATCTTACGATACACTTCATCCAAGAATAGTACAAACTTGGACGAATGTACAACTAATACAGTTTACAAAAATGGAGATTTGTAAGATTAGGTATTCTTAGATAGCATTTTATTGAAAAAACTAATAAACAAAGCGATACATCAAATTTAACTTGACATTGCTGTTAAAAAAAGTGTCCCTTCTGAACAAAATGAACGATTTGTACCATACTTAACACATACATAGTATTATTAAAAATTCGTACGAATATGGATGAGGATTGAGGTATTCTTAGTTAGCAAAATATTAAAGAAATAATGAACTTAATACTTCAAATTAAAAAAAAAATATTGTGTTGTCTTTTTTAGGTAGATAAAACACGCCACCTTCACAAACTAAACGTACGATTCTTACGATACTTGACTCCAGCATACTACTATCGGTACAGTTTACAAAAATGCAAATTTCGAACTTGAGGTATTCTTAGTTAGCAGTTTGTTAAAGAAACTGCATATTCAGTAATCGCCGAAGTTTTTCCTTCTCTTTACTGTAAGGGGTTAATTAAAACAGGCCTATCTCCTAAACAAAATGTACAATCCTTACTATACTTATTTCCAGAATAGTACTAATAGTACCCTTTATAAAAGTACCGATTTCAAGGTGGAGCACATTTTAAGTATTTACTAATGAACAGTTTTCAGCACTCATCTATTAATTATGTACTGTGGCTTACATATTGAGTAAAGGGGTGTCGTAAAACTAAAAATAAGACATCAATTCGTACTGTACTTATCGTAAGCATTGACCTCCAAGTACTACTCACAAAAATATTAATATCATAACTGAGGTATTCAATATAGGAAATTAGTGAATGAAGCGATAGAGCCATATCCAGCATAAATTTTACCTTTTTTTTACAGCAAAGAAATAATTAAAAGAAGCGTCCCTTCCGAACAAAATGAACGATCTGTACCATACTTAACACGTACATAGTATTATTAGTGCTATTTACGAATATACTTATTTGAGGTTTGAGGTATTCTTAGTTAGCATAATGTTAAAGAAACAATAGACTCAATATTGCTTTTTTCTTTAAATTTTGCTGTCTTTTTTGGCGTAAACACACACCCTTCCCAAATCAAACGTACGATCATTATGATACTTCACTCCAGAATAGTGCTATCGGTACAGTTTACAAAAATGTACATTTCGAAGTTGATGTATTCTTAGTTAGCAGTTTGTTAAAGAAACTGTATATTCAGTAATGGCCGAGTTTTTCCTTCTCTTTGCTGTAAGGGGTTAATTAAAACGGGCTTCTCTCCTAAACAAAATGTACGATCCTTACTATAATTATTTCCAGAATAGTACTAATAGTACCCTTTATGAAAGTACCGATTTCAGGGTGGAGCACATCTTAAGTATTTACTAATGAACAGTTTTCTGCACTCATCTATTAATTATGTACTGTGACTTACATATTGAGTAAAGGGGTGTCGTAAAACTAAAAATAAGACATCAATCCGTACTGTACTTATCGTAAGCATTGACCTCCAAGTACTACTCACAAAAATATTAATATCATAACTGAGGTATTCAATATAGGAAATTAGTGAATGAAGCGATAGAGCCATATCCAGCATAAATTTTACCTTTTTTTTACAGCAAAGAAATAATTAAAGGAACATAAATCCCTGTTGGCTTTCCTGCATGACTCAGTTTTGCGACATTAGTTCAAACGTATGTAAATGTTGCCAACACATTCATTTTCTTGTTTTTTCTTGCGTGCGAGGTGATTTGGCGACATTAGCTTTAACCTGTGTAAATGTTGCCAACTGCAATCTCATCGGGTCGCATGACATACCGGAAGGATTTATGTCCTTTTAAAAGAAGCGTCCCTTCCGAACAAAATGAACGATTTGTACCATACTTAACACATATATAGTATTATTAGTACTACTTACGAATATACTTATTTGAGGTTTGAGGTATTCTTAGTTAGCATACTGTTAAAGAAACAATAGACGCAATATTGCTTTTTTCTTTAAATTTTGCTGTCTTTTTTGGCGTAAACACACATCCTTCCCAAACTAAACGTGCGAGCCTTACGATACTTGACTCCTGAATAGTACTATCGGTACAGTTTACAAAAATGCATAATTCAAAGTTGAGGTATTCTTAGTTAGCAGTTTGTTAAAGAAACTGTATATTCGGTAATGGCCGAGTTTTTCATTCTCTTTGCTGTAAGGGGTTAATTAAAACGGGCTTCTCTCCTAAACAAAATGTACGATCCTTACTATACTTATTTCCAGAATAGTAATAACAGGACCCTTCATGAAAGTACTGATTTAAAGGTGGAGCACATCTTAATTATTTACTAATGAACAATTTTCTGCACTCATCTTTTAATTATGTACTGTGGCTTACATATTGAGTAAAGGGGTGTCGTACAACTAATAATAAGACATCAATCCGTACTGTACTTATCGTAAGCATTGACCTCTAAGTACTACTCACAAAAATATTAATATCATAACTGAGGTATTCAATATAGGAATTAGTGAATGAAGCGATAGAGCCATATCCAGCGTAAATTTTACCTTTTTTTTACAGCAAAGAAATAATTAAAATCAGCGTTCCTTCCGAACAAAATGAACGATTTGTACCATACTTAACACATACATAGTATTATTAGTACTACTTACGAATATACTTATTTGAGGTTTGAGGTATTCTTAGTTAGCATAATGTTAAAGAAACAATAGACTCAATATGGCTTTTTGCTTTAAATTTTGCTCTTTTTTGGTGTAGATAAAAACACACCTCCTTCCCAAACTAAATGTACGATCCTTATGATACTTGACTCCAGAATAGTGCTATCGGTACTGTTTACAAAAATGCACATTTCGAAATTGAGGTATTCTTAGTTAGCAGTTTGTTAAAGAAACTGTATATTCGGTAATGGCCGTAGTGTTTCCTTCCCTTTACTGTAAGGGGTTAATTACAACAGGCCTCTCTCCTAAACAAAATGTACGATCCTTACTATACTTATTTCCAGAATAGTACTAATAGTACCCTTTATGAAAGTACCGATTTCAGGGTGGAGCACATCTTAAGTATTTACTAATGAACAGATTTCAACACTCATCTATTAATTATGTAACCTACTGTGGTCAACAGATTAATTAAAGGTGTTTTAAAACTGAAAATAAGAGACCAAATCCGTACTGTACTTATCGTAAGCATTGTCCTCCGAGTACAGCTTACAAATATATCAATATCATAATTGATGTATCCATACATAGCAAATTATTGAATGAAACGATAGAGCCATATCCAGCACAAATTCTATCTTATTTTTACTGCAAAGGAATAATTAAAAGAAGCGTCCCTTCCTAACAAAATGAACAATTTCTACCACACTTAACACACACATAGTATTATTAGTACTGCTTACGAATACACTTATTTGAGGATTGAGGTATTCTTAGGTAGCATCATAAGAGTAACCATAAACTCAATACTGCCCTTGTTAAAAAAAAAAAGTTTGATGTCTTTTTATTGGGTAGATAAAATACACCTCCTTCCCAAACTAAACGTACGAGCCTCCTGAATAGTACTATCGGTACCGTTTGCAAAAATGCACATTTCGAAGTTGAGGTATTCATAGTTAGCAGTTTGTTAATGAAACTGTATATTCAGTAATGGCCGAAGTTTTTCCTTCTGATTATCGTAATGGGTTAATTAAAACAATCCTATCCCCCAAACAACATGTATGATCCGTACGATACTTGATCATAAAATAGTACTAATAGTACCCTTTATTAAACTACCGATTTAAAGGTGGAACACATCTTAATTATTTAGTAATGAACAATTTTCTGCACTCATCTATCAATTATGTAGCCTATATGGTCAACAGATTAATTAAAGGTATCTTAAAACTCAAAAAAAGAGATCAATCCATACTGTACGTATTGTAAGCATCGTTCTTCGAGTACTATTTACAAAAATATCAATATCATTATTGAGGCACTCATACAAAACAAATTAATGATAAACGAAGGGCCATATCCTGTATTAATATTACCTTTTTTTACTGCAAAGGAATAATTAAAAGAAGCGTCCCTTCCAAACAAAATGAAGGATTTCTACCACACTTAACACATATATAGTATTATCAGGAGCGCATTATGTACACGTCTTATATTTATGCTACCCCTGGTATTATTAGTACTACTTACGAATAAACTTATTTGAGTTTTGAGGTATTCTTAGTTAGCATGACATTAAAGAAACAATGAACTAATGCTACACGTTTATTTAATTTTTTTTTTCTTTTTTTGGGGTTGATAAAACACATCTCCTTCCCACACTAAATGTACAATTCTTACGATACTTGACTCCAGAATAGTACTATCGGTACAGTTTGCAAAAATGCACATTTCAAAGTTGAGGTAGGCCTATTTTTAGTTAGCAGTTTGTTAAAGAAACTGTATGTACAGTAATGGCCGATTTTTTCCTTCTCTTTAGCGTAAGATGTTAATTAAAACGAGCCTCTCTCCCAAGCATAATTTACGATCCTTAATCCTAGATAGTACTACTTGTACCCTTTGTGAAAGTATTCTTTCAGAGTGGATCACCCAGTATAAATAGATTAGACAACGAGAGGGATAATTTTGATGGGGAATCCAAGCGGAAATCCATGATCATTGATATCAGGAGAAGAAATTTAGAGATTCCACTTAATTTGATTTATTAAAGAGCATTAATCTAAGGAGCTTATCATTTCCGAGGAACAGGAGGAGGATTAGACGACAAGACAGAGCCAGTTGAAAAAAAAGCAGGATGTTGTTGTTGTTTGATTTTAGGGAGTACTAACCTAAACTGGATTATGTGCCCCACAACCATGAGAGGGACAATTTAGCTGGAGAATCCAAGCGGGAAAAAAAGCAGGTTTGATTGATTGATTGATTTTATTTCGGAGCATTAAAATAGACACACAATTTTCAAAAACACACGTTAAGAAAATTCCCCAGTCTGAGAACAAACATCTACGTAACCCGCAGCAGATTGCTTTCAGATTGCTTTATTGCCAGGCCCTGACCCGAAGTAATGCGCTTGGACACAGCCTTAACATACACCCGCATACATACATACATTGCCCGCAGCGACCTCACGTTTGACACGCCAAAACGTAACAATGCTGCAACATGCAACAATGTTAAAGTGGTACTATCACCGTTTGAAATGCGAACGAAAATACCGTGGCGTCATCTAGCGGCAATGATATTGTTAATCTTTATAGCTTGTTCCCAGGTGCACGAAGACGAACCAACTTTTTACTCAATAATTAAGGATGTCGTGGCTTGTTTGTTTCGTTAAAAGAAATGCCGTTATGCATTCCTTCGCTTGGTGCAAGCAAGTGCTAGATGGTACTACATAGCGCTAGATGTTGTCAAATGTCGTTTGCTTTCAATTGGTGATAGTGCCACTTTAATCAGGTACGGCACCAAAATAAAAGCGATCCGGGCTTTCGTTTAAATCTTTCAGTCAACGTCATAAAAGGCTAATTCGTTATCAGGTACGGTACCAAAATAAAAACGATCAAGGTTTTCGTTTAAATCGGCTTTCGGTCAATGTAATAAAAGGCTAATTCGTTAACAGATACGGTACCAAAATAAAAACGATCCGGGCTTTCCTTTAAATCTTTCACTTTAAACACGAGATGCTAAGTCTAATTTTGAGGCTCAGTGACCACAAAATTTATCGGTCGACAGGACTGAACGACTTTAGTTCTTCAACGCGGGCTTCGGAGAGCCAGTTGAATTGTTTCAAATTCTTCGTCTAAACTGTCAAAGATTCTGTATGTTTTTCTCTTGGATTTCTCCAGCTAAACTGTCCCTCTCATCGTCGAGGGGCAGATAACCCAGTTTGGATTTGTTCTCCCTAAAAGCAAAGACATACAAAACTTCACTGTTTGTCGTATTACTACAAATGGCTGCGCAACAATGCAGAAACAACTAATAATTATTTAGCTGACACATGATAATCCCAGACACACGCTAGTTTGTTGCCATCAAGTAAAACAAGTCTTGAAAGGAACATGGACAGAAATATTTATTTCTGACACTCCTTTTTATCACAAACAATATTGGGCACAGAGAATGGACATACACGTACCAATGACAATAATAATGATGCAAAAAAGCCCACAAATTAACTGAACACAACGTGACTTCCCCATTTAGAATAAAAATCATAAGGACTCCTATCCCCTTAGAACTCAAGGTACACAAATATAGACGCATGATAGTGTGCTGCCATCAAGTAATACAAATCATGGACGGAACGTGGACATAAATATATATTTCTAATGCTCCTTTTTTTTTAGAAACCAAACTGGGCGGACATACAGATAATAAACCAGACTGTATGAATGACAATAGAAAAGAAGTATAAAGAAGCCAGCAAATTATAGTAGGGCCACTAAGAGAATGACTTGGTGTTATCATCGATTGTTTAAGTCGTGACCTCGCTTGCTTGTTTTAGGTGCATGCAAGGTGCACTCTTGGCCATTCATTACCCGTTACCAAGGATTCTTCCATGGTTTGGCAGCGCTACGTACACGATCGGATCGAGGTAGCCCGTGCATTAGCAATGAATTCAGTTGGAATGATCGTTTTGAGACGTTGTTATAGCTACGTCAACACATAAAATAATTTTAGCAGTAAAGAAAGATAATTTGTGGTTCCTCTCATAACATAGTGAAGTGAGAAAATTTTTGTTCCACTAGAAGTACTTTTAAAAACGATATAGGCTACACTTAAAAACAAGGTTTGTTACTGAAAATATAAACGTCGCTCTCGCTTAAAGCATCATTCATCCTCCCCTATGGTTGCCAGGCAACAACAAGTTACGCAGGCAAGCCATCCAAATTCTGCTGCCCAAAATCCAAACAAACAAAATAATAGTGAAATATTAAATTAAATCCCTTTAATTTTTTTTATTAAATAAGTAAAATTTAAATTTTACTTTAAATAAGTAAAGTAAAATAAGACAAATGAAGAATAAGACGAGCTCCACATGTCTAAAATAAGCATACTATACCTAACACGAAAAACTGTTGGACTGCGTACGGCAACTGTTAAATCGGCCGTAGCCGTCTCGTTATTTTGGCAGTGTTCTATTACTTTCGATAACAAAAGCCTGGCGAGTTGAAAATAGTTTACAATAAATTTACACGTGTTACCTTGAAACGTGTGCAAATCCTGGATAAACGGGGAAAACAAATACATTGACAGTGTAGCGGCCGAAGCTACGATTCTCAAGGTGCTTGTAACTTCTCCGACATCAATGTGGTTTTGACCTCTAAATTTCTAGTTCGGTGGCGGTTTTTACTTTTACGGAAAACAGCACACGTATGCTACTGGCCCAGCATGGGTAACAGAGTCATTTGTCCTAACTGTAGGCTAACTAGATAACTTTAAAGGGGGGTATTCGCTGCCACCAGGTGGGTGTTTCTAAATGCAGCTCTAAGTTTAATTATTAAGTGGTTTTCTTAAGAACTATAACTTCTACATTTAGTCTAACTAGCAGAAAAACAGGAGTTTTACAAACTCGTGGGTTTATTAAAATGCAGACAAAATATAAAAACAATTACACTTCGTTTCAACTAGGTTTACAAGAAAATTGGCTTTTAAATTAAAGCACGACGATTTTTACAACAGGAAAAATCAACAAGAATTTACATGAAATTCGACTCAAACTTCACACAACTGGGTGAAGAGTAAAAACTACAATTTCAATTAGAAAATGTTTGTGGGACCTCGGGAACTCGTTATAACATGCAAACCGCGGGAATTACATGAAATAAATCTATTTGGTGCAAACCGCGGGAATTACACACAAATAGTCAAGACTATGTTTCTTAAGTCCGACCTAAGATCAAATCTTCAAATCTGTAGATCCTTAGTATCTAGGGAAGCACCCGAAAAATACGTCGTCTAAATGCAGATTTAGTGTTTAGATTAAATTCATAATAATAAACACGGGAAAAAAGCTGGTTTATTAGAAAGGGACCGTGAACCCTGACGTTATGGCGATGGGGGCCTAGAATGCCGACTATGGCTCCACCTCCATAATTCCCTCAAAGCTTAAGGTTAGGTTAATTTAAAACTAAAATTTCGAATGGGATTTCCAAAATTAAATTTTCTAAACTAACACTAGTCTAATACGAACCAACTACCTTTGCCCGGCATGGCAACATTTGGACAGGACATCTCCTATACCGACTGGCGTAGTCACCTCTGGCTTTGAGATCTGCTGAGCGTGTGCTGTGAATGCTTTGAGCTGGGGGGGTTTTATGCTGGAGAGGGGGGAAAGCGCGGACGTCGAGGATAGCTCGGGGGTCTCATTGGCTGAGGGCCTTAAGAACAATAGAAAAGTCGGCAGCGCAAAGGATTTTTCACTTGGCGCCGTTTGAAGGAACAATTATTGACTGCTTGGTAGAGAGGGGCCGGTAGAGTTAAACTCATTGTTTGGAACGTGAATAAGGCCTTTAATTACTATGGATTATTTTCTTATTTAACCACGATGATATGCATCGCGACTATTGAAGGAATGATCTCAATAAATTCGGTTATTAACGTTGGAATGCCAGGTTTACTTTGGGAAATTGAAAGCCAAGTCGGTTTTGCAAGGAACAACTAAGTACAAACAGAAAAGACGTAAACGAAATGCTGCCTAAGCTCCGGTAGTTGGATGGCAAAAGATTACGTTAAAAGATTATTATAAAATAAAAGTTATGGTTACCAGCGAATGCTAAAACGCATTTTAAATAGTTGGGTTTAACATTTTATAGACGTAAAATTGGGTTTCGAATGTCGGACATTTCTCAAGTGCATCTTAGATCGTCACCTTAAATCTACTTAAGAAATATCAAAAGAAAGTATCTGTACATTTATTAGGGAGGTTAAGTACCTTCGTAGAGGAAGCTCCTCCCTCTAAAACACTGAACTAATGTTTTCGGCTTTATGCCTAAAAAATAAAAGCATATACAAATTTTTACAAGTGGCGAAAATGGCGTCTCGTGCGCTACGGTGATTTTACGGCATCGGTTTCGTGCGTTTTTCTTAGAGATGCTGTGAAAGTTCTAGAAGGAATTTTCGTGTTCTGTTTGCGGGGGAAAACAGATAAAGTTATTACAGATAAGGCTATTAAGAGCTGTTTAGATGAGACGGATCGGACCATTTTCTTGGAAGATACAGGTGTTTGAATTTCGGGGTTTTTCACGGCCGAGGCACCGAGAAAAAAAAAGTGTTCGTTGCCGTAAACGAAGTTTTCCCTCAGGTTGTTGATGGTTTGAGTTGAGGTATCCTCTCAAATCGGGTGAAGAACTCAGGCCTTCTTTACAACAGTGTTAGTGTCAAACTCTCTTGTTGACCTCTCGTTTGTTTACATACGTAGAACAAAGTGGAGCTGTAAATCAACATCTGTTTTGTCCACTCCCGATCATTTCGTGAGATTTCTTGTATCCAGACGTTAACTCTGTAGTGTTGCACGTATCTTCTTTCAATGATTTGCTCTGTTGACAAACATTTTGAATCGTAGCACGAAACAAGGAATCGGTGCATCGTTATCCCGCGTTTTCTTTATCACCGCCCCTTACTTTAATTGCTGTATAGCGCCGATTACTACCATAAAAATATGGAAAACTAGGTGCGCTTTTTCCCCGGCGCCTCTACATCACTTGCCCGGAAAAGCTATAGGCTTAACGCGCCTTGCATGAGACGTGTAGCAATTTAGCAAAACGTTACAACACTCCAGTAGCAGCCACTGCACACTTTCAGGATTGCGTGTTAGTGCTATACTCTCCAAATTCAATCACCCTGGATTCGAAATACTAGACGACGTTTTAAACATCTCCAGAGCTTGACTGTGTTAAGTTTTACCGCGCTTCGCTAATGGAGTCAAATTCGATGCCATGTCTGGGCTCGATTGAACTCGCTGTTGGCAAGGTGCACCTATCCTACTGGCAAAAAAGCACGATATTCGACGAACGCCGAGTCATTCTAACTAGCAAAAAAACGGATTCACCATTTAGAAGAAAAAAACTGAGCTCGTATCCCCACGGAACTCACAGCCGTGAAGATACACAAATGAAAACTGATTAGAGTTCACCCGAACGGAATGAACCATGATTTGAACTCCAAATCCAGGGAGCAAGGATTGCACGCACATAACTAATCAAACAAACAAAACGGATGGATATTTTCACATATTAAAACTACACAAAAAATGCTACCATATAGACACACATTAAACGAAACCAAACCCTCAACAAAACGCCTACAATATTTAAAAATAAAAAATACACTCATAAAATGCTATACTATACTTACTTACACGAAATAGAAGTAAAACAGAAACTGACAATCACAAACACCGACAAAACAAACTAACTTACGAAAGAGTCTGCAGGTTTCACAAATTATAAATACGTACACAAAATACACACACGAAACAGACTGAAAAAGTGAAAATATAAAACAACAAGCACAGAAGAAACAAATTAAAAAAACCACACATTCCAAACACAAATTGCATTCACTTTCTGGCATAACGAGTCAGTAAAAACAAGTCTTGTTCACTGGACTTGGAGTTCAAATTATATTTCGTTTCGTTCGAGTGAACTGTATTCCGTTTTTACAGGAGCAGCTGTGAGTTCCATGGGGATACGAGCTCTAATGGTTTATTTTCTAAACGGTAAAATCATTTTTTGTTTTTTTTTTCAGTTAATTCAATGCGAGATGCATGTATTGTGTTTAATGTACAGGGTGTAACAAAAGGTTATGTCCATACTTGGGTGACTAATTCCTTGCGTCAAACTAAGAACATAATTCCTATAAACCTTTGGCTAAAAACGTTTTATTCTTTAGTTATCGCATGAATTAGTAACCCAAATTTCAACTTCTTTCCCCCCACCCACCCACTCCCACTATCTGGCGATTGCAGACACAAAGCAGAATAGGAAGGAAGTGAACGAAGATAGTGAAAAAACTGTTAAACAGTCAAAGTCAGACTAACGGAAAAATATCTCTTGCCCAAACAATTGTCCTAGAAGGGGAGCAACCATTGTTTGAAATTGTCGTTAGTCGGTGTTAATGTAGGCCTGACAATACCATAGTGGTTTTAATCCCGTGAACAGATGCACGGCAGAAACTCAAAAAGAAAAACATCTTGAAATAAGAAAATCTAAAACAAAACCCACAAGGGTGAAAAAAACCCGCCAAGTTTCAGCCATCACTAGTAGTGATTTCAGATTCAAAATGGCTGCCACTAAGTTGCTACATTAGTTGGCAAGCAAGTTTTTAACGTTGATTTAAAGTTGATTTAACGTTTGAGGTAATAGTCGGTGGGATTAGCTTGACAACTAATGTTGCTACTTAGTTGCAGCCATTTTTGGTTCTGATATCACTATTTTGATTGGCAGAAACTTGACGGGTTCTTTTCACCCTTGTAGGTTTTGTTTTAGATTTTCGTATTTCAAGACGTTTTTCTTTTTGAGTTTCTGCCGTGTATCTGTTTACGGGATTAAAACCACTATGGTATTATCCGGCCTACGTTAACACTGACTAACGACAATTTCAAACAATGGTTGCTCCCCCTCTAGAACAAATGTTTGGGCAAGAGATATTTTTCTGTTAGTCTGACTTTGACTCTTTAACAGATTTTTCACTATCTTCGTTCACTATACCTTCCTATTCTGCTTTGTGTTTGCAATCGCCAGTTAGTGGGAGTGGGAGTCGGTGGGTGGGGGGAAAGAAGTTGGAATTTGGGTTATTAATTCATGCGATAACTAAAGAATAAAACGTTTTTGGCCAAATGTTTATAGGAATTATGTTCTTAGTTTGATGCAAGGAATTAGTCAGCCAAGTATGGACACAACCTTTTGTTACACCCTGTATACTGGTTACCTCAAGTAACAAACTGACTTTGTTCATTTTAATTTTTTTTTAAATGGTAATTAACGATTTGTACATGGTGTTTCTGCCTTTGGCTGTATGGAAATTACTAAGTTTGCTTAATTTGCGTTATGACAAAAAAAAACCAATATTTGTAAAAGGGCTTGTGAATGGTTCAGCCCTTCAGAGGAGAGACATCAACAGACCAAAAATTCGATACGTCACTTGAGACGTTAAAGGAACTCTTAAAGGGGCGCCGAATTGTATCGACACGGAGTTACGTTAATTCTGGGATTTTCTTAAATGCTGGCCCGTGTGTGGGACCCGGAATTACAGTAACTCCAGATTCTTAATTTGCTTTAAAAGTGTCTGAAATAATCCGGAATTGTGGTAACACGGAGTTACCGTAACTCCTGATTTTATTGATGATTAAATAACGTCCCTGCCTCGCTCGCACTGCCACGCTCGCTGCGGCTATACATATAACATCAGAAACCGCAACCATATTTTTGTCAAATTAGACAAGAGTTAGGATAACTCCGTGTTACTACAATTCCGGGCTGTTTCACTCGCTTTTAAAACAAATTACGAATCCGGAGTTACAGTAATTCAGTTGAAAATATCTGTACGTATGTCAAATACAGATACCTGCATTCATTTCCAGATATCGGTAATTCAATTACAGATACCTGTAATTCGCCATATTTAAAAGATATCTGTAATTCATTTAAAGATAGGCTATCTGAAAATACGTCCCATTTACAAATTTATAATTCAATTACAGATATCTGCCAATATCGAAATCTAGTGGAGAAAATTATAGGCTAACCAACGTCGGAAAAGAAGACCTACTTCGCTACACCTATACATTTTCCTGTTTATCAGCCACAGGTACAGAAGGGGTTGTTTTCTCTGTCGCCAACCGCCGGTCCCACCGGTAGTGGGAGTGGGTGCTAATCGTCTAATCCCCTTTGCTACTATCACATTTTGATACTATGACCCCACCCCGTAGGTACACAAGAGCAAGTTTTCGTTGCTGGGAGCATTGTGTTTGTACTTTGCACCATAAGTGCATAGGAAAATTGATAAAATGTTCAACATTCAAATAAGAAAACAATACAAAAAACACGCAAATATATAAATTGATTTAAAGATAATTAGGATTGGATTAAAAATCGTAAACTGATGCTATGCAATATGATTTCTGCAATAAAGTGAGAAAGCCAGAAATGAAAAATGTGGAAAATATAGTAATACAAATGTTAGCAGCTAATACCAAAATGAAACACTTAGTTTCTATTAAAAAAAATGTAAAAAAAAAATTAAGAAAGCATAAGTTGCAAAGTTAATATAAATAAAATGAACAAAAAAACGTAGTATGGAGCAAAATTTCGAAAACAATTTATCACACAAACAGTGGAACGTTTAGGCATGCACATTAGGTGCGTGCTTAGTCCCCGAAGAGTTTAAAGAATATTTTTTTTATTAAGAATTCGTTTTTCATAATTTGAACAATCAGGCTTCACGAAATTTAATTTAAAAAAAAAACTTCGCAGCACACAATTGTATGTTACTGAAGTATGATAAACAAAAGATCAGCTATCTTGGTAACGTTTTGTATTTTTCTTTCAGTGTTCATGTCGTCGGTGATGTTCGATTGCTTTATATACAGGAAGCTGTGTAATATGGGAATGAAAAAGGATGCGAAAAGTAGTCAATTATTTGACTACTCTTCAGATCAGAGTTCAGTTATATGCCCGAAGCAGAAAGTCGAGACTTATTATAAATTGCACTGACTGATGTTCCTGTTCGACGTACAAAAGATTTCTTAGCCTCGTTACATAAAAATATAACACATTTCAGTGAGGCTTCATTATAAACGCTAAGGTTATTGGATTAGCCATCAGCGTGCTATTAATGCATATTATAGGTTACACTAAACGAAAAATAGCTAGGATAGTCCCTATTAGCCAAGTTTTCTAGCCTCGTCAGATAAAAAAAAAAATTCCCAGATTCATTCATCCAGGGTTGCATAAATAATGATTATCCACCCCTTCTACCCCCCAAATCTAATTAATTGATTATTTTATTTAACCCAATAATTTTTGTGGATTTAAGTACATTTTTTTTCGACAAGAGTGTACTTAAAAAGCTGTAGGCAACCACGTGTAAAAAAAAAATTCAGTTAAGGAAAAATTAAAGTTTTAGTAGGTTATTGTTTCGTACTAAAATTAGCTTCTGCAGTACTTGACTAATTATTATGGATTTTTCATCCATTACATATTATTTTCATATAAGCCATTAACTTTGTCTTTTAATTCCATTACCTTATTTATTATCAATGATTTTATTGAGGTTTTAATATCCAAGCATCCAAGCCTAGTTTATATCCATACAGGCAATGGTACTTAATAAGGATAACAAGTTTACACAATTCAGACATGTTGTAGTTATTCCATTGAAAGTCGTATACAATGTCCTTGAAGTGTTAAGTCTACGTGTCAACCATTCCATTCCAACCACCAAAATTAAACTTAACCACCAAACACCTTACATTACAAAAGGGGAACCAACAGTTATTTAATGTATTACTAGGGGAAGCCCGTGCTACGCACGGGTAGTGTTTGATGCACCGTTAAAAACACTGGGACGATGTCCTTCCTCATGTGTTTGTTACGGAATGCGTGTATCCCGTCTATGTGTTTTTGCGTACCCTGGCTAGCAAACGGTTTTTTTCGTTTGCTTCACTCCCTCCTTCAGCGTATCCCTTGTTCCGGAGTCCATACACTTACATTACATATGATTATTTCGTGCCAAAATGGTTTGAATACGCGTTTGTCCATGTGAAATAAATAAATACGCCTTTGTGCATATGAAATAATAAATACGCCTTTGTATACCGGAAATAAATAATCACGCCTTTGTACACGTGAAATAAATAAATAGGCATTGGAGACATTGTAAGGGAGGATTAAACAAACGAAGCTTCAACGATCAGCAGGAGGGCGAGCGGACTCATTCTTCGCACGGTAGCAAAGAAAAAGGGCGAGCGACCGACAATGAAAACGGATA
>JAHWFP010113458.1:9026-31019 GCA_023313725.1 Lithobius niger
AGTTCTGGAGCCTCACTCCAGCTTTTGTACTCATAATATTGTGTAATGACTTATAGTTCTGGAGCCTCACTCCAGCTTTTTGTCCTAGTTCTGGGGCCTTACTCCAGCTGCATGTTTTTTGTTGGAGGATATAAAACTCCAACATTACACAGTTCGTAATAAAATATGAAAAAAAAAAACAAAGAACCACGTAAGGACACTGTCATCTTCCTCAATCCTACACGGTCCTCCCGTAGGAAGAGCGGAGAAAAGTGTGGTTCGACTAGGAGCCTGGGAACTCTGAGCCAACGTCCTTTTCGCGCGCGCGCGCGCGTTCGCATTGAGAGGGTTATCTCCAAAAGAGGTTTCCCTACTCCGCAGGTTTTGCCTTTTTGGCAAACACTTGTGAGGGAAGAAACGTAATAAAATATGAAAAAAAAACAAAGGGCCACGTAAGGACACTGTCATCTTCCTCAATCCTACACGGCCCTCCCGTAGGAAGAGCGGAGAAAAGTGTGGTTCGACTAGGAGCCTGGGAACTCTGAGCTAACGTCCTTTTCGTGCTCGCGTTAAAAGGGTTATCTCCAAAAGAGGTTTCCCTAACTCCCTCAGGTTTAGCAAACAAGGGACAAAAAAGTACAGATGAAGACTAGTCAATATATACAATATTGTAATAATAAAAAAACAAGATATAACTATTGACCAAATGAACCACCAAAAACTTTCTCTTTCAGAATGAAGACAGAACTATCGTCAATAAAATAGGGTTTTTCTCTTTCAGCCTGTAAACAACCACCGAGGTTTTCTCTTTCAGAAAAAAACATAGATGAAGATGCTCGCACGCAAACGATGGACAACTCCCGTAGGCTTCCCATACTAATATGTACACAACAACTCCATACTCCTATACTCATCTGTACACAATAATCTTCTAGCATTGGACCATCCCATGCTATCGTGCGCACAACAACTCCATACTCCCAATACTAATCTGCACACAACAACGTCATGGTAGGCTCGCCTCAGCATTGAAATCTGTTACGGGAAAAATTTTGAAATCTTCAAACTCGAATTGCATTGGAACTGTTACAGACTGAAATCTCGAATAGCACTGAATCAGTTACGAGGCAGGTTTGTACACCGAAGTGTAGCATTGTTAGTACTAAGCAATCTAACTCAACCCTATACAACAAAAAATTTCGGTGTAACAATACTACTGCTGTAGCTTAGTGGTGTCGACATCCAGGGGTCACCATCACACATCCTGCTTTCATCTGCCATGCCCATGAATAATAAATATTCGTTGCACTGGACGGTATTTACGCTTGCATTTGTCTTTATTTATGTTTTCAAGTAAAGCTCTTACTTACTGAATAAAAAGCCCTTTTCCGTGCCCTGGACTGACACGAATAAAATAAGACTATTTTTAAAATAAAAATGAGTAGTGACAAAAGAAAAATACAAACGTAAGTCCTGAAGTTTTGTAGCAAGACTGACAAGTTATTTTTTAATTCTAAAACTTTATTTTTGTTGGAAGGGCGGAGGGAGGGGCTTGGAGGCCACACATTCATGATTTTATGATTTTATTCCTGCTTTTTTGGTCAAATTATTAAAATTGATACTTTTCAGGTTAGGTTTTGGTTCCGGTTTCGGTTTCGGCCGAAACTGATTGATCGATTTCGGTAGTGGTTTCGGTTTCGGCCGAAACCGAATTGCCAGTTTCGGTAGTGATTTCGGTTTCGGCCGAAACCAAATCACTGATTTCGGCAGTGGTTTCGGTTTCGGCCAAAAGTGAAAAAAATTGGTTTCGGTCGACCACTAGATGGAATATGAAGCAACAGTTACAACATGGTCACTACCACGTCTATATATTTATTCTGTCCTGTTTACATTTATTATGTACTATCATTCCTAGATTTAAAATATTAATAATAAAGCATTTAACTACAAACCAAACAATCATTAGTAACGATAGTACTTCACAATAGTCAAAAGATTCAGAAGATCCGTGGCTCCCTATGCCGCCTCCTACGACACTGTTGAAGCGTACACCTCCAGCACATACTTCAATTGTGAACGCCAATTTTTTTAAAGTTGGAATCATCGCAATTGTAGGTTAGACGGTGTCAGCTTGGGTGTGAAGACAGCATTTAAATAATTCTAAAGCTTTCAGAACTTTTAGGCCTAATTTTTAGCTACAATTTTAATTTCGTAAGCCACAACAGCAGAGAACGACTTTTATAGACAATTAGATAACCATGTTGGGGGGGGGGGGGTTAACACACAATCATGCTAAGACCAATTGAGATATCCAGCCTCGGATACAACGGAGGTTATTTTAAAATATTTATCGTGGCGACACGGAAATAATGACAAGCTTACACAACGTGGGATATTTTTAGCTACAATTGCTTTATGAAATTATCTGTTTACACGTACAGGTGTCTATTTACTCGTGTCTTGTACCAGTATTGAGTGAATCATGACTGCATTTTAATACATAATTCATTTCTGTACTGTACTTTCCTGTCGATTGTTTGCCGTGAGGGAAATTCAAGGTAGTCTACGTAGAAATACGGGTTTTTCCCCTAGATATATATCGCCAAATGCAAAGCCACTTGTTGTTTTTCCTAATATAGGCCAATTAGTGACCAGTCAACCTCGACGTTCCGCATTGTGTTTATTGTAGATATCTCGTGAACCAGTTATAATTTACGACTTTTCTGTCACGTGCTAATGCGTTTGAAGACCTTTGGCGAGTTTTATTAATACGTTTTTAATTAATTGTATTTACAGTTTTTGTTTTAGTTTTGCGTCTATGGAGAAAGAGTAAGGATGTTAAGTGATGAAATTTAAATAAATACAGTGAAAGATTATTTCCGTTTCAATAGCTTAGTGCCGTCTAAAGACGGTGAAATTTATTTTATAATATCACTAAAATGACGCAGCCTCCTTTTTGTGGGTCTTGAGTTAACAACTGCTCCCCTCCCCCCTTCCCCGCCAACCGACTCACTCCACATCCCAAAATTTTTTAAAACTCCCATTTTTATTTTATGGTCTTCACTAACTACAATACAGATCTTTGAATGCAACGTTGCCTACCCAATTATATCTTCTCCAACCCTTTTTTACCCCCCCCCCCTCCCCCGCCCGATCCTCCCAAATTGCCGCACTCGTGAATTACTTCACCCGTTTATCGTAATCCACCGTTTTGGGGTTAAAAACATCATGCAATATTCATCTGTGGAATATAGTTTGCAGGCCAACATTTCTCCCTCCCCACGAATAAACACAGTCGAAAAATACTTCTCATCTGTTATAGAACCTTTTTTTTTTATACCACGTAAGAAAAGCAAATCAGATGTGTCGAATTAATCATTCGTATTTAATGACGGTTTAAGATTTAGGTTCTGAGAAACCACCGTTGCTTTCGGTGTTGAAAACGTGACGCAATAATCGATTGTGGGATTTAGTTTGCCAGCTAACATTCCCCTTGCCTATATTCTAATATCTACGATGCCCTTCGCATTCAAACCTCCCTCTCCCCATCCCATCCCCAACGTGAAGCACGCACTACGCATTACTAATTCCCAACTTCTCGCGTGGCATCCTGGGAGTGTTAGTCCAGCATTTGGTCGGCCGGTCCTCTGGGCCATTCTTAAGATGAAGTCTACTGATACATTTTAGACATTACCTGGGCTTGAACGCTCGATCTCTTAGACTAACACCTGTACTGCTTAGGCCACTAAAAATTAATTACGTGGTTCTCAGGAGCGCACGCATATTTATTAGCTCGTAAAACGTTTTTTACGACATTGTCTAAAAAAAAAAAGAACCGATCACGCATCAGCACTTTCACCAAACATTACCTGGAGCCGATGATCACATGAGCTCCTTGCTCCATTCGCATGATCGCCTCGAAACGAATCTAAGGATCGTTCACAGGCATGTCAAAACTAAAAACTTGGATCTAAAGAATGACTTTTTTTCAAATGTGCAATTTTTGCACGCTGATCCTG
Source organism: Lithobius niger (assembly GCA_023313725.1). NCBI lineage: Eukaryota > Metazoa > Arthropoda > Chilopoda > Lithobiomorpha > Lithobiidae > Lithobius > Lithobius niger. The sequence continues at coordinate 13,025 of JAHWFP010113458.1, forward strand.
GCATTACAACGTAGATATTGTACTCGACAACTAAATGTCAGCTACTGATTTCGTTTTCTTTGGTAAAGAAAAAAAAAGCCATCGCCCGCATCTGAAATATCACGAATAAAACGTAAAAAAAAAAAACACCGCCCGCTCGCAACAATTTTTTTAGTACCACTCCCGAGAACCACTTAATTAATTTTTAGCGGCCTTAAGCCTTTTTCAGTAGGCTATGGCCGGTTGAGGAGGCCTTCAAGCTTTTGTCTGAAAGGTGTTGGTTTCAATTTCCAGCTCAGGCAGTCTGACACGATTTAAGTTTAAAAGTCAAGAGAAATGGGTTTGAAACTGTAATTATTTAACACTTCGTAAAACACTGTGAGCAGTGTTTTATACTTTAGTTCCAAAATGGCACCTTTTATTTCCAGCACAAACGTATGGGCTTTGTAATTGTTTCGAAAAATGCACGAGTATATGTATAGATCTCCGTGCTGCTTAGCTTATCTTTAGTCCCATAATGGCGACCAGATTTTTCAACACGATTTGTGTGGTTCTACTCCCTTGTGATTAGTATGTGTAGACCTTCGTAACACTCAGCTTACTGTCCCCCCCAAACGAAGATTTTAATGGGTAGAGACTTGGGATCTAGAGAAGTTTCAGAATAGGCCATTTCCTCTAAAGGCCTTTGCTAAGTCCCCCCCTCCCCCCCCCCTGCAGTCATCAACCGCTTCAGCATGTTGAGGCAGCTGGGCTGAGCTTGTAACAAACTGTTACATCGCAATACAACCAACATCATGCAGCCAACACTTCGCGGTGCACCTTGCCATTACATGAGCGACAAAACACTCGAACGACCCAACACAGCTATCGGTCGAGCACACTGTTCTAAGTACGGATCGAGCCCATCTGCTTAACCAGTTGGAACCGCTTTGTGCGCATGGCCTGTTTCCGTAATTCCTGGCGGGAATCTATTGTTCAGAGGCGTATAAAAGCAAGGAGTTTGCGCTTGATCTCCAGTTGGTGTTTGGGGTCCATCCTAACAATTTGTACACCCGAGACACTGATGCAGGCAAATACTTGCTGCCAGCACCTAATATGTAAGGCCAACTGCAAAGTCCCCTAGATGTGCAGTAGAGACCTACTCAGACTCGTGGAAAACGTAAATGTTGAGGACTGTTTGTCTGTTTGGTAGTTACAACTCTGCCTCCGTTCAGCTACCAAGACCCGGTACAAATACTGACAAATTCCGTTTTGAACGGAGTTTACTTCAAAGGCCGTTCGGCCTTTTGTGCTTTTTGAGCTCAAGTAATTTTAATCGAAAAAAAAAAGATAAATAAAGAACGTTAATAACGATTTTCATAGCAATACAATAGCGATTCTGAAAGGACGCCGACTAGCAAAACGTTTGAACTCGTCAACGTACAAAACATCTGCGCGAACGAAAAGGTTGGATGGGGGATGGGGGGGGAGGTTGGGAGCGAACAAATTACTTTTTATTTTTCCCCCTTTTTTCCCTTTTATAATTAAACATTTCATTGAGGCAACAGCTGGAATGATGGTGATATCGTGCTGGCATGTGACGTCATGGAAAAAAATCTTACGCCGTTCGAGTGACGATAAGGGGGGGAGGGGGGTCGGTGTGGTCGAGTGGGCGTTGGAACCCAATTATTATTGAATAAAGCTATTGAAATAACTGGATTCCGGAAGACTGAAGTCATTTTGAACCCGTGCTAGCTGCCGAGGCTTGGGCGGTGGGATTTTGCTGAACTCCGGTTCGGAATATCAATTGGTTCGACCGAGCATATGGGGAATGAGATTTTCTTTTTTTTTTCCCGTTTTTTTCGCAAAACGAAAGAAGAAATTGTAGAACTAAAGTATAACAAATTATGCGGCATCAGGGATTGCGCTGGGCCTCCATGGGAACCAGTAGAAATAAAAAGTCCTCGCCGACACGATAAACCAACCCCCCCCCCCCCCCCCCCGCCCCCCACCTTACCATCAAAGTCCAATTACACGAGCCAGATATGTATCGTCAACCATTTTAGTTTCCCTCAGACTTTCAAAATAAAACTATAGGCGATATACGGTAAACAAAACAAAACAAAAAATCCAAAGAAAAAATCTAGGAAAAAAATGCAGAAAGAAATCCACAGGAAATTAATTTTAAAGAATAAAATCGACAGGAAACAAAATTCACGGAAAAAATAATCGAAAACAATTTTTTTACCTTTTTATTTTTTTTTAGTGTATTATTATTTTTTCTAAATTTAAGGTGATCCTGTACTTTATCGCAATGCTATGACGCAAGTGCAAGTCTGAAAGGAGGAGTTGGGGGGAGGGGAGAACCGCAGCAAGCTTCAGATAGCATGAGAATTTCATGCCATGAAATTGCTACGTACACTAATGATGAAATATGAAATCATTTAACAATAAACAAAAATCTAAAAAAAAAAACGTAAAAGATACGTAGTGTAGGCCTATTTGACTCATGTGAATAGGTTTAAATACGAATTTATTTATTTTTTGTTAGTATTTTTTTTCTGCTTGTTGTATTCTACGAAGCTGTACGAGAAAAGCAATCAAACAACTGGTAAAAAAAAAAAATGGGTTGGATTTTTTTACATGGATTTTTATTCCTTTGGATTTTTTCATTGACTTTATTTCCTGTAGATTTTATTTCTCTGGATTTGTTCGTGAATTTTTTATGTTTTGGATTTTTTACCTATATTCCCGATATACGAGTAAGTGTCTTCGTAAATTGGTGTAAACATTTACTACAGTTTTCCTTTTGCGTCAAACACGACGAGATGTTCATACCCTTGAGCAACCCAGGCGGACAACTAACTAGTGTCTTCATTTCCTAGAAATAAACATTTTTTGGTTTACAATTTTTCAGTCTTTTGCAAGCGATTCTTCAAGAAAAATAACGAAAACATTAAAAAAATTTACAACTCGAAATTTTAGCTTCGCTGCCTGAAATCATTTAAAACTCCAAAACGGTGGTAAGAGGGCCGCCAAGTTGAGAATAATTCGGCCTTTCAAAGGAGTGATATCAACAAACCAAAACATTCGCTAAGTTAATCCCCCCGAGCTTTAGCTCAAAGTTTAAAAGTGAAACTTAACCATGATTGCTATTTCTGTGGGAAGTTAAATTTTGTCTTTACATCTGACGTATATCACATGCCATGGCTGTTTGCTGTGACGTGCATATCACGTGACTGGGCTAGTCCAATCAGACGGCCAAACAGCCGTTGTTCTCGTTCGTCATTGGCTACCTCGTGGTGACGTCGCGGCAAACAGCCATTGCGCATGGTTTAGTAGTCGATGGGATTAACTTGGCGAATGTTTACATATGTCGATATCACTCATTTGAAAGGCCGAACATACTATCAATTTTGCTGCTATTTTACCAGTTTTGGTTTTTTGTATTGTGTCACTTCTTTTTCGAATAGCGCCACTCACAGAGGTCTCACGGACTTGTGGTTGGGCTTAAAATGTGCGTACGTTTTTTTTTTTCTAGTTTTTGATTGCATTTTTTTATCTGAAATATTTTGACACTGAATTGGCGGTTGCAATATTTTTTTTTTGGTGCCGTTGTTAATTTTTTTCTTTAACGTCCGAAACATTAGTCAGTGGGGGTTAGCTTGACGATTTTTTGGGTCTACTTATATCACTCCTTTGAAAGGCCGAACTATTCCCAGCTTGCAGGCTCTCTTACCAGTCTGGGTTTTTGGTACGACAACTCATCTTTTTTTCCGCGGCTTGTGATCGCATTATATCATCAGAAATATTTTGATGTTGAATGGTAAGTTATAATTATTTTTTTTTTTTTGGTATTACTAAGCCTCAGCATGAACTTCCATGTTAAACGACAAACTTATAGTTTCCTCCAGAATTTACACAGACCATCGCAATTCGGCTTCTTTTTTCTGCTTTTACTCTTGATGTTGTGGTGACTTTTTGCTCTCACCTGGAGACTTAACTAATTTTCAAATTTTATAGCTTAAAACTGTATAAACAACGCCTAGGGTCTTTTGAACGTTATTTTAACGTGACTGCAGTATTCTTCTTGTTGGTGTTCTAACCGATTTTCAATTTTTCATCGTTTCACCCTGATGAGAAACGATTCCTTACATTGCAGAGGTTTGGGGGAGTAGGCGACCCTAACGTGATAATACTAAAGTGTGGGAATGGTTTAATGTACGAAACTCAATAATTAAGAAGACATTTGGTTGGGTTCAATATTTGATGTTCAATGCAAGATTTTATACATACCTTCGCCTGCCACGACTTAACCAAACAAGCTCTTAATAATTTTGTTAATGTGATGAATAAATACAAATGAATAAGAGGGACATGATGGCTTACGTGAGGAGGACTGGGGAAATTGGGGAGGAATAATAATAAATTTCTAATTAAGAAGCCAAAGATTACTTACGGAAGATTGGGGTGGAATGGGGGCTTGGAATGTATTATTATTGTCAAATTCAAATTCAAATTCTTTATTCGAGAGCCGTGACCTGCAGTCGTACGCTCTGTACATCACTAAGTAAAGCATAGAACTATTATTATTGTGATTACCTAAACTAACAATACGTTGGCTAGGCAATGCACATGCTTAATAATTAATGTGATTTCAGAATACATAACAATACAGCGAGTGAGATTAATAATAGAGGCAGGGCACACTTAAGATCGTCATCCAAGCTCAGCTAAAGGGAATCAAGATGCTGGGTCATCAGTCCCAGCATTAGGTCGTCCAATATTGACGTTGGCAGGAACTGAGGCAGGATGAGTCACTACAACATGTGGGAATCCATACGGATTAATTTCTGTCAGAATAAGCCGTTGCTGTTGATTTCAACCGAGACTTCAAGCAAATTCCAGCTTCATTAGCACATTATTGTTTTTTACCCAGAACCCTGAAGTGTACAAAAGTTCGTTTAGGATCTACCCCGCTAGTACAACTTTCGCGTTGTACTAACGTAATGCTCTTTACAACTGAATGCTGCCGATTGCTGCCTTACTTGGCACGAGACACTAGTGTGTGTGTCTAGATCCGTCGCGAAAGCTTCGGTCAAATGTATTATGCGCAGCAGGCGATTAAAACGGCGTAGTGGGTAGCGAGGTGTTGGAAGCAAACGACGACAAGCTGATGTTTCGAGCTGTTCATGTGAATATAGAGAAAAGAGCTGATATGGTTCGGCAATGTTTGATGAAAGTGCTGATTCGTGATCGGAATTTTTATTTGTAGACAATGTCATAAAACACGTTTAATTCACTGAGAAAAAAAACCATGCGTGCGCTCCCGAGAACCACTTAACTAACTTTTAGCGGCCTAGGCCCTAACCAGACAGAAGAAAATTTCATGCGTATATAGCGATGCGTTACAGTGCACGGCCATCAACGGACAAAGTGAAATAGTATAAGCACTAAGACAGAGTGATAAAAAAAATAGAAAGGCGGTATAGTGCACATAAAATTAACAATTTGCAGCGTTTCTAAATAATCCCCGCTTCGTTATCAAGCAATAAAATACACGGACAAGAAGTTTTGAGTTTTTACATTTTTATGGATTTTTATAGTGTTTTGCTCTGGCTTCTTAGCCGTGTCTTTTATTACTTGCTTTGAATTGTCGCGAATTTTTTTATTTTATACGCACTATAGGGCAGGGACATGACGTAGTATTATTGTATATAACTCTATGGCGGAGCCAGTAACTGGGTTAGCTGCAAGGGTCACTGGAGGGCGAAAAGAAGGGCGTCTTACTGAAGACAATGCTGTTAAAGAGTGGATTTCTTAGGCTTATAACGCGCGATTTTTGTCGATTTGTTGGCAGTTGCTGACATTTTTAAGCAAGTGGAATCTTTATTTTCCGATTACAACCTCGCAGGAGGGGGGAATACATTACAACCAAAGCCCAAAGGTGCCGGAGCGGTACAGACCCCACACTGGGGGAGTCTGGAGAGAGTGCAGTTGGGTGTGAGGGTGTTGGGACCACGGAAGCGGGTAGGGGTGAGGGGGGGGGGAGAGAAATTGATAGCCACAGTTACTTCCCTAACACGACAAAACACCGGGAGAGGTTAAGTTCGGGAGATTCAGCCATCGTGCAACATGCACGGGTCCAGCTAGTAGTTCCCAATATTCAACTGAAAATTTCCTAGACGCCACAGTTTAAAACGGATTTTTAGCAAAGGATTGACTCACGGTAAGTAAATAGAACTCTGGGGCCGTACTTGATGTGGAGGATCGAGAAAAATGGCGCTGAGAGGAATTTACCTCTAAGAAATCATGCTAACCCGTAAGATGTACAAATTCATTAGCCAAACTTGCTGCGTATAGTTAGTCTTGTACCGCAGCAAAATTTCTGGATTTAAAGGACTATTTTTTTTATAGAGGTTTATTTCATGTGAGTGATACGCTGATGGTCACTAGTAACCCAGTTCAATAGCTTTTTAATTACGACTATGAGGCGTTGCAGTTTCGTTTTCGTAAACCAATCCATCTCTTTATGCACGCGAAATTTGGCATGTTGATTCGGCAAAAGGGTGACGGAACCTGGCAGACCTCTATTTGCGTGTTGGCCTTGGGCAGAGCTTACGTCCTGGAGCCGTTACACCATAGGCCTTAATTCGTTGGGACGTGAGACCCTCACATTTTGATCCCCATCGTCTTGGCGTTAATCAACTTAATCCCCTTAGGCTTGCGTCTAATGTCCTTGCGCCCTCAGGTTCGTTTAGTAATGGGCACGTCCCGTTGCACTGGGCCCCTGGGGGCGACCAGTGGAACATTTTGGCCTCTTTCATTATGTAAGAATTTGTTACGCAATGTAGATTTTATATAAAATTGAGCCTAAATTCTCGTAGTAGGCTTTCCTTTGGTTTTGATTTTTCTCTTCTCTACTTTTGCTCGACCGACGCGGATCGATTTAGGGTCAGCTCTTCTGGCCTTACGCAGGAAGGGCACTACAATTCAGGACTATGCTGAAGGGTTAATCCCAAAAAGGTTTTTAGTCGTACATTCTTAACATCAACCACCGAAAATGCTGAATTCGTGGCAAGCCTTCCTGACGCCTATCACCAAACCATATACCAATGACATAAACGTCAGATGCATACTGATTTACTGATTAAATAAAATGTGCCTTAGGACATTTTTAAAGCGGCCAAAATTGGTTGGTCCACTTCTCCCTTGACGCTGTTCTGTTTTATACTTACCTTGCCTTTTATGGACTGTGACGTGACGGACGTTGGGGGGGGGGGGGGGGGAGGGGGGGCGGGGTAATGGCGGTTCGGATGTGGTCTGGGGGGGGGGGATTTGGAAGGGTATGCCCGGGTTCGGAAGGGAATATGACGGTAGTAGATTTTAGTGACTAAGTTAACCCTACTCATAACAATACTCAAAACGCAACCAGTTAGAGGGTTTTCCTCATTAATAACGAGATACATTTATTATTAATATTACAAACGTTGAACAGTTAAAGCGTCCGTTAAGGAGGCAAAATGGAGAAAATGATTAATGAAACACTTAAAATTAATGGGTACTCGGACAAAGGAGCCGTAAACCAGCGTCGTCACGCAAACTTGAAGTCAGTAGGCACCGAACCTTAAAATGGCGTGGGATGAGCACATAAATATCTTCGTTGCTCGCACAGGTATTTTGCTCACTATGGAAGAGACTGAACACAAATTAATATCGGGCGATACAACACACTTCCTACACTGCACTAGAGTCTTACGCATTTACCCATAACTAGGCTAGCCACGCCCAAACGGAACCATTAAATACTTGGACTAACGCACTGAAATGGGTTTGCGCAAATGGTCGTATCCCTCGACGCATATATTAAGCCTGACCTCTACGCCATCTTCCCTACGCAAATGCTTGACTGCTAGGCCAATATCGTTAATAGCAAAATTAACTACCTTGCTTTAGACGGTTGCATATCGCCAGATGATGTCGGAATCCTTCGAAGGGTACATGAAGTATTGAAGGTGAACAAGCTACGGTTGCGGAAGGCAGGATGGGATGAAACAGCAGACGAGCCAAATCACACGAGCCATCGTGTTAATGCTTCCATGGCGAACTCGAGGAGACGGGTGACGTGGACGGGTACGTCATCAATGGGCAAAGTTTTCAAGCGGGAAATTACGGAGATCGATGCAGTGAAGCCAGGTGCTGCCCCGGATGGTGGAAACGTACCGGAAACGGAAGTGAATTGACCCAAGCTGGGTGCTAGGTCCATCTGAGAGAGATCGTGGGATTCGTGCGCATCGGTATTTAAGCCGAGAACAGAATTTGCATAATGGATTAAATAAGTATAAAATTGATAATGAATAGGAAATAAATGATGATGAAGTAGATCATTAATTTGTACCAATAAGGTAATAAATTAATAGAAATATTAAAGTGAGATACACTAAACATTAAATAATAAGTTTACAACGTATTACAATTTACTAAAATAGACGGCACCAGGATTCGTAAACAGGGGATGCATCATGCATCGCCAGCATTTTACGTACCCACAACCTTGCGCAGGTGTGAGCCAAAGAGAGATCCACGACGGCAAAGCCACGTCATGACAACTGGTGTTAGTGGGTTCCCCCTTCCAGCTCCAAACCCTTAATGTGGTTAAACCTGTATTATTATTATTATTATTATTATTATTATTATTTTATAGTATTATTTTCAGCCTGGATGTATATTTTATTTCCTTTCTAGTCAAATTTAGCCAGAAGTGTGACGGCAGAAGGTTCGACAGCCAAACCATTCGACCTTAAAGGCGCCGGTTCACCATTTCGATAGCGTGGCTCCTATTCTAAACGCAGCATCCACGTTCCAGATTCTCCGTCATCCTATAGGCTGATGTGAGTCACGTGATTTCGTTTTACTTATGAAAATCCACTTATGAAGTGTTGCTTCTCCTTTTTTTTTTTTAAATTTATCGCTATTTTCTTTATATTGCTCGAAGATTCTACACTGCTACAGGAGTTGAAAAGGTTAAAATGGGTCTGTAACTCCCAAATTCTTCCTCTAGTCTAACTAGTGAATGGAACGGCAACGACGTCAAATGTATCTTTACCCTTAAAGCATGCTTAGTCTTGACAACTGCCGTGTAAGAACCATTCACAATGCTATCTCACATTTCACCACTATATAGCAGTCCTACACTCGAAAACTTCCTTCGAATAGGTTTGTCGAAAAAAAATTGTCGTGCTAGTAGTAATCGACTTGAGGCCGTTCGTAAATGACGTCTAGCAAATTCTGTTCGATTGGGTTGATGTATTTGGGTAAAGTTTTGATGTGCTGCCAAATTTCATGAAAGTCGGGTGGGTTAGTCGTTCTCTGTTCGTGTCATGTGCACGGACGGACAAACGACGCTGCTAGGATTTACATGGTTCTCGAGAGGAGTGGTAATAAACAAAATTGACGCGAGCGGGCGGTGTTTTTTTTTTACGTTTTATTCGCGAGTTTTTAAATGCGGTCATTGGCTTTTTTTTTTTTACCAAACAAAACAAAATCAGTAGCTTACATTTTGTTATGGAGTACGATACCTGTGTTTAAATTTTAGGGTGAGCGTGCAAAAGTTACACATTTGATAAAAGTCATTTTTTTAGATCCAAGTTTTTGATTCTGACATGCCTCTGAACGATCCTTAGATTTGTTTCGAGATGTTCATGTGAACAGAGAAAAGAGCTGATGTGGCCATCGGTTCCAGGAAATGTTTGGTGAAAGTGCTGATGCGTGATCGGAATGTTTATTTTTTTATTTTTAGACAATGTCGTAAAACACGTTTAATGCGCTGAGAAAAAAAAACCCAAGCGTGCGCTCCCGAGAACCACTTAACTAACTTTTAGCGGCCTTAAGCCCTAACCAGACAGAATAAAATGTCTGCGTTACTACGTGCCTACAAGGTCAAAATCGCTGCAATCGTATGGTTGTTGTTTCGGTTTATTGATCGATTTTGAACTCTTTCTTACTCCATCCCGCGTCGTGACGCAGCCGTGAGCAATAAGTCTGGGTTGGCCTTTCAGCCAAAGCCACAGAGAAGAAAATTCAATGCCAAGTCATGTGTTACTCCGTGCCGCCTACAAGGTCAAAATTGCTGCAATCATATCGTTCGCTTTACGTTCATCGGGCGATTTTGACGTCTTTCTTACACCATCGTGCTTCGCTTTGCAGCCGTGCGAGCAGCCAGTCCGGGACGCTAGAAAGCATCTGAAATTCCAAGATGGCGGCTGTTTCAGCGCTGCCGACTCGCAACGAACGAAGTCAGTCAGTCAATAATGCGAGTTCAGAAGCGACTAGGAAAATTGTTTCGACAGGAGGAATTCTTTATTTTATTCTCCCGGGTTTAAGACTGTAAGCATTTCGCCAAACAATGTCCGGATTTAGCTAATCCAGGTATCGTTTGTCATCATGGCGACAACACCTTTCTCATCGCAATTAAATTCTAGCTGAAAAAAATATTCCGTATTACAACACGAACAACTAATCGCAGACCACTACAATACTTTAGCCGCATGTATTTTCTCAGTTCCAATCCGATATTCAGCATTTGCAGGCTCGGACTGGCCATGGTGCCATTGTGCCAATGGCACAGGCGCCCTTTGGCTGCCTTACTTTCGGCGCCCCTTTGTTAGTCTTATTTTTTCTCCTGCCCGCAAAGAAAAATGAATGGTTTTGGATTCCATATATCCGCTGATGACTTTTCCTTTTAGGCACAAATAATTCCCTTCTCTCTTCTCCCTCCCTTTAATTAAGTTTTTAATGCATTTTTTTAAAACTCGCCCCTACCCCCCCACCCCAATTTCCAAAAACTGCATACTTGAAATATAAAATGTTTGTTGAAGAATGCTCTCCGAAGCCAGGAATGACGACAGAATGTGAAAATAAGCAAAGCATCTTGTGCTCGATCCCGGACTTTGCTTCTGCTTGGGGAGCTTAATTAGAGCGCTTCCCCAAACCCCTAGACGGTTGGGTGCACCATCACTTCATCAGAGTTTCCTGTAAAACAAATGGCGCTCCTCCCTGGTTAATTCGGTAAATGACACAGGTGCCCTTTCTTACCCAGTCCTACGGTGTTTTGTTATAATTTTGCGTTTTTACTTTGTAAAAAAAAAAAAAAAAGATGAAAAAAAAATTAAAATATCCCACATTATTATCTGCTGCTCTGCAAATTTTCCCGGTATGGTGCGTGCATTCGTATCATCATTACGATAATCCTCAAATTCTGATCATTGGAACCGCACGTGAGCAGGCAGTATCTGTAGTAAAGAAGAATATCGATCTCCAATTTAATCCTTTAAACATGATTGATAGCTACAATCCGTTGCCATCGTTTCAAATCCTATTTACGCTGAGCAGCCAGATTCAATGAAAATCTCTGACGGAACGATTTGATTTTTTTTTTAAAATACATACAATTAAGTGACACGAGGTCGTTTATTTATAATAAGTCCTTAATATTCTGGGAAAAGAGGGTAGTTTAGCTGTTAAACGTGAAAGGGTAAGACCAGAACTGTCGCCGGAATTTTTCTTTTACTCACGTCGAACCCGGGTCTTGCAAAGTATACCAAGTACCAGTATACCAAGGCTGGCCTGATCTTGAATGAAAAATAGCATTACGAGACTGGGTTGGCAATATGGCCGCCGAAAGTGCCGCTGATGCGATTGAGTTGCCGCATTTTGTCAACCGAGGGCGACACCCTCCGTACAACCTGACAACGAACGTGTTGCTTTTTTTTGCAAACGCAGTGAAACAGCTTAACTGCGGCTGAGTGATATCTTTAAACACCATTTAAAAATACTCTTATAAATAGTAAAAAATTTGCCTCCAAAATCTACGTAAAATTTTAAATTATTATTTCGAAAACCGCCACTAGCCGCCAATAGATGTCGCGTCGCACCGTACAAAGTTGCTACCTCGAAGAACAGACCTCGACGAAATGAACCAGACGTGGCGGCCATTTTGTCTACCTCCCTAATATTGTTGTAGAGCGGGCCAGTTAGTTTAGTGGCCATAAGGGAGCCAAGTGCACAGGTTTCCCACTAACAAGCTGAAATAATTTCGCTGAAGTTTCCAGGTTTTCCGGGTTTACCAGGTCAATTTCCAGGCTACTTACCATAATTTCAGAAAGGACATATATTCACATATTTTTTCAGATTTACTTGTTTATATATAAGGCTCACACAGTTCAAAACAGTAGGCCGAGTGATTTAATGAACTTTTAAATATCAATACAGAAATATAAAGACAACATTTTTAACTACAATGTCTTAATATAACACGTTTAATGTACTTAGGTCTTAAAGTGTGGCTTCCGTTTTTTTTTCTTTGAGTTTTCAATGTTTTTTCTTTACTTTTTTTTGTGCGTGAAAAATGGGAGAACTCCCCGAGGTGTTCCCCGCATTTCAAACGAAGCTAAAATTACCTGAGTTTTCCAGGTTCAGTTGGTGAGAGAACCTGGTGCATGCGTTGATATCAAACGAACGAGAGTAACGAATACGCAGAACTTGTCACAGAATTCACCAAAGTTTTCAATTTTTTTTACCCACAGCAGCCGCTTAGTATGTTTGTTGGCTGGCTGCGGCTCTGGGTATAGGAGTCAAAGTTGAAGCTAACAGTTTGATAGGGTCACTATTAAATAAACACAAATGCCAACTTACTTCTATAGCCTTTTAGACTTGAATGTCAGAGTGTCTGACCGGGAAATAGTCGAACCCTCGACCTTTGAGGGCCAAATGCCGAAGCTCTATTACTCCTACACACTGGTATCAACCACTGCCCCGTGAATTACCGAAGTCTTTCCAATGCCTGATACGTAAACTAAATTATTAATATTAATACACCAAAACGGAATCGTTAAATGTTAGAGTAAGGGTCTGAAAGCCAAGCCTTAGAACGGATATGCATAACTTTTAAGAGGATATACTCGGACACATAAACACCGGATAATTAGGCGCCGGACACTTAGGCACAAGATCTAGGCACCCGGACAATTAGGTACTAAGACGAAACCAAACAAGTATTGCGAGGGTTTGGTAGGCAGCAAAGGTCAAAGGTCGTGGGTTCCAATCCCCACTCAGGCAGTCTGACATTTAAGTCCAAAAGGCAACGTAAATAGGTTTGCATCCGTATTTATTTAACACTTATCGAGCCCAATTGGCTTTCTGTCCCGTTTTTAAGCAAAGATGGGAGCCCCCTGATAGCGCAAAAAAATTCTCAAGGCATACAACAACACCTGTATTAATTTTCGTCACCGTATTTTAGTGTTTTCTCACCTAATAACAACGCACAAACAAGTTGAGAATGATGCAATAAAACCTTAAAAACTGGTTGTACCCAACAGCACCTAGTACTTACAAAATACACAAAATTCAAAATTTCACAGGTGGGAAACCAATACCAACCAAGCCTGGATGCGGTCATGGTTACTATTTAGATTTGATTTACAGGCAAGTCATCAAACAAGCTTTTCCATTTTTTCATGGTAGGAAAATTCCTAAAACAACACCGGACAAATAGGTACCAAGTTTTTTTTTATGTATTTATTTTACGGAACGATTGCCCTCAAATTGGGGGAGGGGGAGAAAAAAGTTTGCCATAAAATGTTCGTAGCATTCAAAACTGCTAAAGAATTCTTGTCATCTCTATTACACTAGCATCTCTGATGTTATGTGTTCGCCGCAACGAGTGCGGCAGCGTAAATCGGAACATTAATTCACCGCAACAAAATGCAAAAATTGCCGCCCCCCCCCCCCCCTTCCCCCATCGTCCCCAACGGTTCCACACGAATAAGTGTCCCAGATCTAAAACAAACGATATGGAATATGAGGGCAATCCAGCCCAATTAAAAAAAAGAATTAAACAAAAAAATGTGATGCCGTTTCGTCCGGAGTCTATATGACTGCGTCTGGGTGCCTCTTTGTCCGAGTGCCTATTTGTTTGTCCATTGCCTAAATTGGGATGCCTATGTGGCCAGTGCCTAATTTCCGGTGCCTGTGTGTCCTACATTCAAACATAAAGGTTTACATGTCAAATTTCGTACTCTAGAGGCGGATAAGCATCAGATCCTTACTACTCAGTGATCAGGTCCCGCTCCTTGATCCTAGGGAAACGCTGCATAAATTTAAATCAATGTCCATAAGAAGTCATGGTTTAATACATTGTTTTTTTTTCCCCTCCTGCTTTGCTTTAATTTCTACTCAACATTTATACAATTTCCACTCTTCCGACTAAGGCCCATTTTTCCGACTCTGAAATTTGGGTAAGCACCTTCCTAAACTTAGCAGTTTTTTTTTTTTGCGTAATTTTTTCCCAATCAGAAGTCAGCTTTTACCAGAGTCCGTGATGTTCGAAACCACATGTGATAATAACATGGGGAATGATAGGTACGAATAGGCTACATATTAAAATGTCCGTTTTTCTTTTTCCTTGCACATTCAGTTTTTTAAAAACAGTTTCTTGCAATTTAAATAAGCACAGCTGCGAACTATTTTCGTTGCCCTTTGGACTTAAATGTCAGACTGCCTGAGCAGGGAATTGAACCCACGACCTTTGAAACCAAACGCCGAGGTCCTATGCTGCTGAGACATACCGCCGCGGCCTTGTCAGTATGACATGACTGTGTCAGTATGGCTCAGTGGTAGGACCTCGACGGCATTTGGTGTCAAAGGTCGTGGGTTTAATTCCCCGCCCAATCAGTCCGACATTCATGTCCAAAAGGCAATGTAAATAGGTTTGCATCTGTATTTATCTAATCCTTCTCCAGCCCATTTGCCTTTCCGTCCTGTTTAATTTCTTACAGTTCAGTCGTACGCACACATAGTTGTGCTCCGTAAAGATATAAGCGGTTTGCAAACATTTCAAAATTAGATTATTTAAAGGAATTACAGGAGCATCATGATGTGGCCTAGTAGTCCACTATCTTGGTTTTGCAAGCTGCATTATCTACAATCTACATCTACATAATAAGATCATATCGTAGAAATCAAGACTACTACTTTTAAAAGTATAACAACCTATGGCACCGTGCATCTGGTAGGAGGGAACCATTGGGAGAAGCTTTTCAGGACAGCATGCTTCTCGAAGGGGCAGCTTCGAGACCGCATTGAGCCTCATTTATTTCCGCCACCATGAACATGATCATGGCTGGCTGGCAGAATATAAAAGAAATGAGCATTAGAAAAAGGGGAGGGGGGAATCCTTAGCAATGGTGGGGGGGGGGGGGATTTGAGACACATGGTGGCTGATATTTCCATGAACATGAACATGGAAGAATATAATAGAATTCATCATGGAAAGGGGGAGGGGAGTATTAGTGGTGCACGGGTGATTTGAGTCACAGGAAGGATGCGCTGATTGAGTGAGCAAAGCGGACGAAAATCGGCGTTTATTAGCCAGTGTGCAGAAAAATTTTAAGAAACATAATTCGGTTGAACATGGAGATACACAATGAGCTTACCATACCTATCCAGTGTTGCTAACCCTGCTTTCAACTCCGCATCAGCTAGTTTACTACATTGTACAGGCAAGTATTGTTAGGTGGTTGGGGGGGATGGGAGCCCCTTTCCCACCCCTGTACCGCCAACCCTGAATCTACGTCAGTCAAAATACAGTCAAAACTCCTCTCGTAAACAAAACACCTCCTTTCCTCATGGAACTTCCTTTTTTTTATTTATTTTATTTATTTTTTTACGCATTTCTAAATTGCGAAAGTAAAGAAACCTACTACACTTCGACCTTTGTAACGACCGCCAAATTCCGGCACGTGACCGTCCTAGCTTGGGTTAGTATCTCACTTCATTATCTCCCAGCAAGGTCGTTGATGCTAGTGACGCCATGGAGAAAGTCGTCTAAGCAATTCGGCCAAGGTTACAATACGATTCATTCATTCATCTAGGGAAGACGACAGTGGCGACTCGACAGGGAAGGAAGAGGAGGGGGTGTGCAATTCACCCCCCTCCACTATATTTTTCCGTGCCCACCCATTGCCCCCACCTCCTCCCTACCCCCCCGAAATTTTGAAGCGTTTATTTCTGCCCAAATATAGCGATGCTTTCCCAATGAAATAAAGCATACGTCAAAGGTTTTCCAGTCATGCAACAAAAGGATCACTCAAATTTGTACGTAAAGGGAAAAATTACAAGTAAACAATACTAGTTAAAATTAAAATCCAAGGCGGTTTGTGTTAACAGAGCTGCTCACACTGAATCCCTTATTAACCCTTAGTTGCATGAACTAAACCATGCGCAATGGCTGTTTGCCGTGACGTCACCATGAGTTAGCCAATGACGAACGAGAACAACGGCTGTTTGGCCGTCTGATTGGACTAGCCCAGTCACGTGATACTAGCAAACAGCCATGGCGTGTGGTATAACTTATGATACTTTTTTTTTTTACGGACCATATGATAGTTGGGTCGGTCGTGGGATTTGAACCAGCATTCGCTTGGTTTGGCGACGGGAATGTTGACCACTGGTCTGTTGCTGCTCGCCTTGCTCGGGTTTCCCGGGGCCCCCTCACAAAGCTTGCAGTGCGAGTTGGGATTTAGTTTTTTCACGTTTAGTCAACTGTTGCCCACAAGCAACAGCATGCAACTTGGGGTTAATGTGGAAGCAAAGAAAATAAAGTTAACCCTTAGTTGCATGAATTAGCTTCTAATACTTTTTTTTTTACGGACCATACGATAGTTTGGTCGGTCGAGGGATTCGAGTCGGGGTTAAACTTGAGAACCTAGCTGGTTAAACGAAAGGCAGCAGCGGGGGGAGTAATTTTGGAGGGCGGAAGGGAGCTGTGACAGTCGATTTGCTTCTGGTTTACTCATAATAATAATAACTAGCCACAACGCTCGCTCCATTGGCGTCGTCTCGCTTCGCTCGAGGGGGTTCCTTATCACTACACCTCTTTAATAAGGTTTAGATGAATATGTATGTTGTCACTATTCGTCTGTAAGAAGAGTCGTTCCATACTTGTAATGCCTGTATTCTGCATGTGTCTGTTGGATCGACGCTCGAGGATATTTCTTGTTGAAACTCTTATGCCGCTAACCGAGGTATCACACCCAAAAACGATCTGAATTTAGTGTGCACTTTTTCTAATGTTTCAGCTCATAACCCAACTATTTAGCCTATATATACTGGCTGCAATATTAGCATTCTGTATCTACCTGTTGGACTGTTCTAGGGTCTGTATCTACCTGTTCTGGGGTCGATGACCTTTTATCCGATGTAGAAAATCGTCGACTTTCCCTACTAAATAATAATAATAATGGTGATGGTAATTTTCATCTATAAATATTAGAATGGAAGTAAAAGCGCTAAATCACTTACAAATTATACTATAAACCAGAAGTTACTGGTAACAAATCAAGAATGCGTCGCTAAAAATGTGTACGGTATTTATCTGTAGTGATTCTACAGTTGCTTTTTTTTTAATATTCAGGCTGCTGGCCTCAAACACCTCAGTAGGTAGATGATTCCAGGACTACCCAGCATGCAGCAGGAAAGAGTGGTGTATACAGTTTTAAGGTTGTCCTCGGCCAATCAAATCGCTGTTGATTGACCACGGGTGCAGGATTTGGTGCTTGCAGACTAAGGAGGATCCATCCCCCTTGATATGGATACCCCAATCGCTGTGTGGCTCGTAAGTGTTCGGCGTAAGGCTTTTCCCGCATGCTGCGAAGATACCCGGTAAATTTCCCCGGAACGTCCTCGATCCATCAGACTTTCCCGCATGCTGCGAAGATACCCGGTAAATTTCCCCGGAACGTCCTCGATCCATCAGACTTTCCCGCATGCTGCGAAGATACCTGGTAAATTTCTCCGGAACGTCCTCGATCCATCAGATATTTCCCGCTTGCTGGGAAGATACTTGGTAAATTTTCCCGGAACGTCCTCGATCCATCAGACTTTCACGCATGCTGCGAAGATACCTGGTAAATTTTCCCGGAACGTCCTCGATCCATCAGATATTTCCCGCTTGCTGCGAAGATACCTGGTAAATTTCTCC
>JAHWFP010113458.1:41431-53610 GCA_023313725.1 Lithobius niger
AAGAAAATATCAGTTAATCTCTCTTTTAACAGCACCCTCTCTTCAAGCCCAAGCGGCAACGTTGATTCGCTCTTCTTACCTACGTTCTTTTTGGAAAATTCTTCCTCTTTAGCTTTACTGGTGTACACCCTACCCCCCACCAAGAAACAATACGTATAACCATGCTATAAAATTGATAACTTTTGGGGAAAATTGGTGTGGGAGCGGCTATTCTCGTGGCTCGAGGCACGACGTATACTGCACGCGGCATGACGGCATCGATTTATAAAAAATAAATCATTATACCGTAGCCAAAAATTACGAAATGGTGTCAGCGTTCGCTAGTTTGCTTTCAATTCGACAACTCCGAATTGGCGCAATTTTGAAACTTGAATTTTCATTGTGATACGTACGTGATGTTTTTCTTTTTTTTTTAAGCTTTTGAACGAGAATTGGCAAATTAAGAAATATCGAAAAATAATTACGATATTTGTTTCCCATTTCTGTCCTCTTTAACAGAAACTGGCAACGGAATAAACAACGATAGGCCAACAGACAGCTTTCAGCGAGCGAGACTATAGGTCTTTTTACGTAAATGCCCCCTTACTCTGCAGAACACAATTTCACTTTTACGTCCTGCCCTACTTCGGCTAGTAGGTAGGCACCTTTAATAATTCGGAAGTCAGACATTTTGCCAAAAGAACGAATTTCATTGGGCGTTCAACGGACGCATATAAACATTCCCAGCATTGCTTTGGCACGAAACGCAGGTCTGGCATGGCGGGCTTAATCGATAAGTTGGCAGCTTGGCACACAACAGTCAGGGAAAACTGGGATGTAAGACCCACAATTTGCGACGCAATGTCTGGTAATTTAAAAAGAATAAAAAATGATAATAATAAAAAAAGGAGGAACTATTTTGATGCTTGTTATGCCAATTCGTGTACCGACTTCAGCGCACGTGCGTGATCGATTGTTTCGTCCTAGTTGGCTTCGAATGAAATTTTCAAGACTCCTTAAAGAGGGAGTTCCAGCGATTTCCCGTCGTATATCACAAGAACTGATCTATTTAAACGGTAAGTACTGCAAAAAAAAAAAGAACCAATGAAGAATAGTTGCATACTGTATTGTTTATCCAGAACACATAATTATGAATTATTATCACGATTATCGTGATATTTCGCTTCGAGATTATATTAATACTAGCTGTACCCCCGGCGTAACGTATGCCGGCTAGCTGGTTCCCGCATACCTGAGCATAACACTGTAGTGGGCCCCGGTTTCCCCTATTGTGTGGTCTGAATATCCCCATCTCTGCTCCCTCTTTGAACCCCTGCTGGTTTGTGTTATGGAAGTAAATGTTTATTTTCAATGAAGGACGTTTCTCTGTTCTGATACCAAGCCCAACAAACCCAACAACGGTTGTGCACGCAGTGATTGTTACTCAACCAACTTTGAAACTCTAGCAATATTAATGCAATATGTCGATTGTTATAGGCGACATCTGTTGTTTGACATTGTCGATCGCTCGCCCTCTTTCATTATACACCCTGATTCATTGTAGTGCATAATAATGATGAATTTGCTTGCCCAACCTAAGCGTATTATATATATATATATATATATATATATATATATATATATATATATATTTCAACAACTTCAAGTTGCTCAAGTTCAGGATCTCGAAACTATACGTGAGATTATTTTAACTTTAACAAATACGTGAAAATAAATTATAACATTTCTAATCCCTGTAGTTGCTTTCTGTAGCTCTATACAATACAATTGCATTTTATTAATGCATCATATAAAACATTTACTAAATATAAAAATGGTAGCCATACAGGTACGGCAAATTCAAAATAGACGTCAAAGAAAATGTGAGGTGTTGGAGTGAAGAAACATTCCGTTGCCAAGCAACAAAAAACAAGTAAAATATAAGCATGGACGAAGATGAAAATAAGCCATTTCATGACTGCGGAAATGGATGTGAAGTGGCATATTAGGTAGACCCGCTTTAAAATTTATTTATTATAATAAACAATTGCCATTAATGGTCTACTTTCAATATGACTTGAGAGGAAAGCTTCTTGGTACGTTAGTAATTAAATAAATGCCAATATGTTTTACAAACCCATACTTACTGTTAGACGCAGTTCTCAACTTATACAAAGCGAGCTATGCAGTCTTGGGCGGGAAATTATTATTTTTTTTTTTTTTTACACAGACATTCGAGATTCGAAGCATAAGGCTTAGCCTGATCACATTTTTGGCCGGCCAGGTATTGGTTAGAGGGATGTTACTGCTATGTTTAGCCACAGCACGAGCGATGCACGTAATTTGGAAAAATACGAAAAATTGAAAATTATCACCTTTTCTTGGGATCCGCATTAACCGTGTAAAAAAAAAAGTTATATGCGCGTGGACTCTACTATACAGCATCCTACAAGCCGGATCTTAGATGAAAAGTAACACACGCGACTGAAGTGTGCGCGGCCTATCTTGAGTTCGCCGCAGAACGAACGCAGATAATCGATTGTACGTTTTTGGCAGCAGAGTACCTTGTTGATATCCAAGATGGTTACAAAAACAATGGCGGCCGTCGGTAAAAGCCACCCCATCCAGGAAAACGTAGTCGCTCGTAAAATACTTCCAGGACTCAAGATACGGCGCGCGCACACAATAGATTGGACAATATGGCCACCGAAAGTGCCACTGATGGGGTTGATTTGTTCTGTTGCCGCTTTCTGTCAGCCGAGGGCGACCCTTACAGCACAAAGCGTGCCAACGTTCCTGCCCTTGTAATACCTTCTGGATACACGAACGTGTCGTTTTTTTTTCCCCAGCCCAGGGAAATAGCTTAACTGTGGTTGAGTGATAACTTTAAAAACTACTTAAAAACACTTTTATAGATGACAAAAAACTTGTCACGCAAATTTACGTAAAAATTAAAATTATTATTTTTGAAAACCGTCAGTAGATGTCGCGACTCGCGACACTTACTAATCAAAGATGTCATTTGCTTGGCCAGTTCCCAAACAGACCTCGAAGAAATGGGCCAGCCGTGGCGGCCATTTTGTGTAACCCACTAATATAGTTGTGGGTCGGGCCGGATAATTTACTGGCCACGTTCCAGCTCGTTTCTGCCTAGATGATCCTCGGTGGTCCGGGTTGCAGGCTTCAAACCTATAGCGACCGAGTGGTTCAATCCACCTTCTGGGCGTTGGCAGTAAACGTTAGTAAAGGTTGGTGTAAACGTTCGTTTCTGCCAGCTTCTAAGACAGCATCAAAAGCAACATACCGCCTGCCTTATAACCTTCCGCCTGCCTCACAACACCCACGCGACGATCACACCCGCGTATTTACCACAGCTAACGTCAACTGAGACGGTAGATTCGTACCTCGCAGTGAAAAACATAGCTACTGTCTCAATTGGCATTGCACCTAATAGTCCAGCTAGCGTGAATCCATTGATCGTGCCGTCAAAAACCGGAATGATTCTCGTATTTTAAAATCACAATTTATAATTTTCTAGACTAGTGTCTTATAATTTTGCTTCGGCGATATATTGGAATAATTAATTTTAATTTTTACCGCATTAGTCTATTAGATTGTAGATCTCATGGTAATTATTAGAAAATTAGTAGATGTACACACAGAGATGAAACGTCATGAGTATTGTACGCGTGCAATGCATGATTTAGTGACGGGTCGTTAGTAAATAAAGTTCCATTATATTCAACAGAAAATCTCCTAGACGCCACATTTTAAAAAGGATTTTTAGCAAGGGAAAGACTAACGGTAAGGAAATAGACCTTTGGGGCCGTACTTGATGTGGAGGATCGAGAAAAATGGCGCTGGGAGGAATGTCCCTTTAAATCTATGTTACTTTCTTTGAAAGGATCCACCCCATCCGCAAATTTATCGTATATCCCTCACGAAATAGCGTTTACCAGAGAATGCAAAGAGTTTCATAGAAACGACTAGTGAAGCGTAAGCTTGGAAGAATGATCATTCAACCAAGGTGTGATCCAACCCAAACCTTTACGTCCCTGATCCAACACAGCTTATGACGGGAACTGAGAGACCCTTTCGGGGACAATAGCGGATCTAGAAATTTATTGCGGTGGGGAGGGGGTAGTGGGCAGCGGCTGCCATTATGATACACATTACATGTACGTTACTTTGCGCTATTCATTTTAACAGTTTCTGTATTGAGGGGGTGGGGTGGGGCGGACAGGACCAAAACTTTTGTTAGTGAATTTAGGTCCGTATATTTTTGTGTTCGTGTAAACTTTTCGTGTCTCCAGATTAAGCGATGTCCTTTTAAAAACCTCACCTTATGTATGTAGTTAGTAATGTAGGAATTGTACTGCAAAAAATGCATCCACCTTATTTTAAGGAATATTTAAATGACTTGGTTTTCACGTTAGCAGTTAAACTAGTTGAACATTTATTTATTTTTTTTTTTTGTAATATAGAATCGCCTGTAGGCCTCGTGATGGACTAGCACAATGACTTAAAACAGACAATTGCAAATCTGTTACTGAGTAGCTGCACTAAATTGCCATTAATACTCGACTTTCAATTGGCCTTGGGTTTGAAGTCGCTTGCTTCGTCATTAATTAAGCAAATGCCATTACGTCTTACAAACCCATACCTATTGTTAGTTGAACTACTCAAGGTATATAAAGCGAGCAATTGCCAGCTGCCATTGCCCAGATGATCCTCGGTGGTCCGGGGTGCAGGCTTCAAACCTGTGGCTGTTTAGCGACAGAGTGGTTCAATTCCACCTTCTGGGCGAGGATCGTTAATTTTACCAGTTTGTTTATTTATTTTCAGTTGGGTTTTTGTCGTTTACGGTAAAAAAAAAAAAGCAGAATAAAATCTCTGCGATTTGTCATTTGATCAGATAAAACGCACTCTCATTCAACGTTAATCTTTGCAGCAAGCCTTCTTCAGAAATTCATGGAGACAGAATCCATGTTTAGGGGAATATTTTATTTTCTGTTTTTACTAGTTAAGCTTCACGGAGCAGCATTCTGACGTGAAAGCAAATTTTAATTGCAAAGCCCTCTCGAGACTTGTAAGACAATTCATTTTCATTCATTTTACTGCAAAATATCTAATTTTCACAAGTTGTCAAATTTGTAAAAATGCGTTATTTGTTTACTCTTATATCAAATTTTAATTTTAAAAGGACTTTCCCTCTCCCTATTTTCGTGCATCCTGCACGTAAATAGCTTTTTCGTTTGAGCGAATGTAGAAAAACCATCTAGGAAATAAAAGCGTTTGCAACATTTATGTGCGTTTGATCTAATGTTACAAAACTGAGTGCACGTATAGCGGAGGCACGTATAGCTTTAAATTCGAGTATACCCTCTCCCCCTCCTCGGGAGCGCTGTAGATGCCCCTTCAGCAGAAACGTGGAACCTATTCTTGACAATGTATCTTCCCCTTGAAGAGAATGGGTCTCAGTGAGTATTTATTACACAATTTTATTCAAACCGAAAATATTTCTGCATTAAATCCAAACCTTCCTCCTCTTCTTGCACGCATTTGCCGGCAGGCGGCGCGCGATGATAAGTGGAAACCAATAAGCTTAAACATTTCTAATCCCGAGTGGAGCTTTAAGGTCGTTCTCAAGCGCATTGTTGCTTTTAAGCGAATATAAATAAACTTGTTGACCTTAAATGTCAGTGTGATGACATTAGCTACGGGAGCCGGCGGGCTTGAATAAATTAAAACGCAAATATTGGGCAAAAAACGTTTGCAGGTTAAGTTAAGGTTAAACATCATCGCAAACACTAAAAGAAAGACTGGAAGTGATTAAAGAGCGTCACAGAAATTCGTGCTTTACCTCTAAATGGTTTCATGGTTCAATTTGGGAAAGCACCAGCTTTATGGATTTATGTGCCAAAGGTGAGTTCAAGCATTTACACTTTTTGTCAAATAAGAAAATCCACAATGGGGTGAATTCAACTCTAATACGTAAAACTTTCTATAAACTCTAAATACAGAAGGAAAATCTTACGCATTTTAAGCAAAAAAGTTTAAATTTCTGTAATTTGGTAATGTTGAGAACCCAGGTGATTTGTACACGTATATTTTTAAAGGCCCTCAATCCTGACGGGTGAAATAACAATCCCAAAAATCAAAAACTGCATCCCTAAGAGCTGAAGAGACTTGTTTAAATTGTAGTTGGGTGAAATTTTTGAGTGACATCAAGAACGAAATATTGTTGACAAACCAAGAATTTGTATATTTTTTTTTAAGTGTCTAAAATGCTATCTGTAGTGTTTTTCGATTACGGTATTCTTTTTGTGTTTAGCAGGGTT
The DNA here is from genome assembly GCA_023313725.1 of Lithobius niger. Taxonomy (NCBI): domain Eukaryota; kingdom Metazoa; phylum Arthropoda; class Chilopoda; order Lithobiomorpha; family Lithobiidae; genus Lithobius; species Lithobius niger. The sequence goes on from JAHWFP010113458.1 coordinate 47,752, forward strand.
TAAAGGAACAGTTATTTGCAATATAGAATCACCGGCGAGAGTCCCCTCGATGGAAACATTTAGCAGCATCGACTAAAACAAACCATTACACTACTGCTACTAAGTGGCTACACTAAATCGTTCTGTTTTAAGTAAACAATTGCCATTAATGGACGACTTTCAATTCGCCTTGGATTTGAAGTCACATGCTTCGTCATTAATTAAGCAAATGCCATTACGTTTTGCAAACCCATACTCATTGTTAGTGGCACTTCTCAAGGTATATAAAGCGATCAATTTCATTCTAAAAGCGCTCAGATGATCCTCGGTGGTCCGGGGTGCAGGCTTCAAACTTTTAGCTGTTTAGCGACAGAGTGGTTCAATTCCACCTACTGGGCGAATGGTTACTCTGTTAGGCAATGTTTTTGAAATCTCCGCGAGCTGTCACTTTCTTAGATTAGATAGATAACTCTTTCAAGGTTAATCTCTGGAACAAACCTTCTTCATGCAGATAGAATCCACGTTTTGCTGTAATAAAACATGGTTAGCAGTGCAGAATTCATCCTAGCTGGTATTCCCGAAAAACTGATCTGTTCAATTACAGGAAAAGAGACCATGGCAAAGTCCCAACCTGTAGCGGCCAACGGGATAGTGCGACAGACTACCATGCCCCTCAGAGAAGCACATGCAGGAATTTTGTTGGAGCGGGAAAAGCTAAAACACGAGACAACTCATTTCCGTCAATTTTACTGATTTTGACGTTTAAGAATCCAATTCTGACAATTTTTTCAATTGCGGTAAAATGCTTTGTCTACGTTTATCAAATTATATTTTTAAGTTTGGGGCCTTCCCCCCGCCTCCTCCCCCACCGCGCTACAGATGCTCCTACTCCTACAGCAGCTATGAAGGCCCATTCTAGGCAATGTTGGCCCCCTTGAACGAGAATGGGTTTCCGTCTAGTGTTTATGGCTACATTGTTTTTAACTCTTTGCGATCTCTTATTCTTATTCAGACCGATCAAAAAGTAAACGAAATATTGTGCGGATTTGCCGGAAGGAGGCATGCAGTGATCGTTCTCACCACATTGTTTCTTTGAAATGAATATAAATAAACTTGTCGAGTTAAAAAGTCGGTATGGTGACGGTTGCTACAGGAACTGGCTTGTTTGAATGAATTAAAACGCAAATGTTGATTTAAAAAAAAAGCGTACGCGTGTTAAGTTTAAGGTTAAATATAACCACAAACATTAAAATCAAGACTGAAAAAAATAAAAGAAGAACCACAGATGTTCGCGTTTTAGATCTAAAACGGTTTCATGGCTGTCGGTTGGAAAGCGACAGCCTTACGTGCCAAAGGCGTGTTCACGCATTTACACTTTTTGTCAAATAAAAAAGTCCACAGTTGCCTCAATTTGACTCTCACGTGTACAATTTTCGATAAACTCCTCAACATAAATGAAAAATTGAGAACTGTCGCATGCATTTTACATTTTACGCAATTTCAGCAAAAAAACTTAATAATGTTGAGAACCCACGTGATGCGTAAGCGTATATTTTTAAAGACTCAAAAAAGGTAAAATAACCAATCCCAAAAAACAAAAATGTAACCGTTGAAAGCAAAACGACTTGTTTAAATTGTAGTTGGGTGAAATTTTTGAGTGACATCCAAAAAGAAATATTGTAGAATAGAGGAAGCCCGTGATACGCACGGGGCCGGTCATGAATTAAGTTTACAGACCCACTTTTCCTGACACACTTAAGCAAATGGAGTTGTCTTTTTGGATCCTACTGATCGGACTGAAAAGGGCGTAATTGTAAACATTTACGAACATTCCCTCTCCGCCAACCTTAAACACTGGCTTACAAACGCTGATTTTTGTTGGCCTCAGTCACTCAATCTGTGCAGCCAGTTGCTGAATTACAGGACGCACCGCTATTCTTTTTTGGTTATCAGTTTTTAAAAGGAACAGTTATTTGTAATATACAATTACCTGCAGTCCCCTTGATGGCCCGTGAACTCAGCAACATTGACTAAAACAAAGAATTACACTACTGCTACTAAGTGGCTACACTAAATCGTTTTGTTTTAAGTAAACAATTGCCATTAATGGTCGTCTTTCAGTTGGCATTGGGTTTGAGGTCGCTTGTTTCGTCATTAATTAAGCAAATGTCATTACCTTTTGCAAACCCATACTCATTGTGAGAGGCACTTTTCAAGGTATATAAAGCGAGCAATTGCCTGCTATCATCGCCCAGATGATCCTCGGTGGTCCGGGGTGCAGGCTTCAAACCTGCAGCTGTTTAGCGACAGAGTGGTTCAATTCCACCTTCTGGGCGAACGTCGTATTTTGTACAACTATTTACTTATATTTTTTTTCAGTTAAGTATTTGTTTTCTGTATAGTGACGCTGAAATCTCTGTGAGCCGTTACGTTTTTAGATCAGATGAACCGCGCTCTCAGCCAAGATTGCCTTATCTTTGCAGCAAGCCTTTTTTTTTTATTAATTTTAAGTTGAAAGGCGTTTGCTTCTTCTGCATTAATTAAGCAAACGTCGTTTATTGCAAAATCATACTTTATTGACAGTTCAACTTACGTAGCGAGCGATAACTTTTCAGACTTCAAAGAACACAGTAAATATACTTATTAAGGTTCTATTTTTAAGAAAATTAATTCTGATACCTCGATTACAGACAGACCTATTCAAAGATTACATACAAGATACATAAAAGTAAGAAACTACACAATTATTTTAGACAATTGCTTTTATAAAGACCATAAAATACTCCGGTACTTTTAATAAAAACATTATCCGAGGGATGAAACTATCAGATATGAAAATCCTTTGGTTAAAACCGTTATCGAACGAGATGTCAAAGTTTTTATACACTAACCATTTTTAACTAGATACCGTTAAACTTTCAGCTTTGTCTAGTGAGTTTGGTCAAATTAAGCGAAAAATCAGAGGACGGTGTATTACTATATAAGCCTACTTATACGCTGTTTTGTATTTTGCTTAGCCTAAACCTTGAGTAATTTCTTATAATACGTTTGTTAAGAATAGTACTTTATTATAATATACGTTTGATCGAGAAGGATTCATCTTAACGTGTTCATTATTTTGTCTTGAGCTTATTTTAATTTAAACGTTAATTTGTTTATTAATTGTAAAAAAAAATTATTATAATGCATTTTCAACTTTGATGTAACCCATACAAGCTTCTCTTTGACACTTCGCTTTACAATTGAATAAATAAATACTAACATTAAAAACGTTGAAAAAAAAAGGCTAATTTATATTTCCTTGAAGATCCGCGGTGGTCCGGGTTGCAGGCTTCAAACCAACATCTGTGTGGAAACAAGGTAGTTCACTTCCATTTTCTGAGAGAGTGTAATACTTTTTACCACTTTGATTATTTTTTTTTTAATTAGGCATTGTTTTCGGTAGAAAGCCGTGAGCCGTTACTTTCATAGATCAGATAAGATTATGTTATCTTCACAACGATCCTTAGCAGAATCCATGTTTCATATGGCGGCAATTTGTTTTCTTTCTTTTTACCAGTGAGTGGGTTTAAAACGTAACATTCTGTGGTAAGTTTTTATTTTTAATTAGTTTCTTTGAGCCGTAAGTTAACCGAAGCAACTTAATGCTTGTATGGCTGAACCGGATCAATTTTGAACATTACCAGACTTTTATGAGAGAAGAAACATCTGGCAAAGGGAGGAGCTAACCCGAGGATTGAACCGGGAAACCTCCGATCATCGTAGGGGTGGGGGGGGGGGGGGAGGCGAAAGAATGTCCAGGATTGGCCAGAATAGTTCCCGTAGCTACTGAGGAGCGTGTAAGCCTCTCACGCTACCCTGACCGGCAATCCTGGAAGGGACTTTGCCAAGATCCCCTTTCCAGGGTTCGACCAGATCCGCAAACCGCCAGCAACCAGGCTGAGCTCTCTCACCGCTCAGCCACGATGACCGTTGGAAAGTTCGAAAGTTGGAAATAGTATTAATTGTTGAGATGGTGGGCCGAGTCCTTGTAAAAAAAAACAGAGTACCTGTCTTGTTCTTCCCGGGGTGATATTCTGTAAAACATAATACCATGATCCTGGTTGACTGTACGTTGGCAGAATTCAGCCTGAGCTGCCTAAAAAAAAAACTTATTTGTTCGGTGACTGGAAAGGGGACCTTGGCAAAGTCTGTACACCAGTTAGTGGCCACCGGGGTAGTGTGACAGGCTACCAGGCCTCTCAGTGGAACCTGAAATTTTATTCAGGTTGGGGAGCTAAAAACAAATAATTGGAATTAAAAAGGGGTCCAAGAATTCAGCTAAGAGGGGGTCTACGGAATGAAAGGGGGGGGGGGGGTGCTACGTTAAGTCCCTTGCAGGGGTGCTGCCGGGGGTACCAGCTTTTTTCACATTCATGCTTTTCATTCTTTTCACATTTTTCACTACCCGCTTTTCATTTTTTTCACATTGTGAAACTGGCGTGATATTACATGAAAACGAATAGATAGTGATACAAAAATGAAAAGTAGGTATGTGAATACTACCTTTCATTTTTGTATCACCATGTATTCGTTTTCATATATATCACACCAGTTTCACAATTCTCTAGTAAAAATTTTTCTTTTCCAGTAATTTTCCATTGTAATTTCTCTGTAATTTCATTTATAGAGAGCGAAGCGAATTCAAAGCGACTCCGCCCGCGTAAACCAACCAGTTTTTTGGTTCGTGTTCTAATTCTAATCATAGACAAGCCAACGTAATTCCGGGCCGAAAATTAGAGCGGATAATTTGATTGGTTTTACCTCACTTGTGCGTTTTGCCTTTTTTTTTTTAAACACAAACACTCGTATTTTTCACGGTTTTTCACCTTTCACATTCATTTTTTTTTTACCACTGGCAAATTTTCACAATTTTCACACCAGCAGCATCCCTTCCCTTGGAGCCACGTAAGATAAATCATTTCGTCGTTTCATCAATTTTACTGCCTTCGAAGCATTTACAAATCCAGTTTTCACAATTTTTTCAATTGCAATAAAATGCGTTATTTATCAAATTGTACTCTTTAAGTTCGGGGCTCCATTCCCCCCCCCCCTCCCTTTCCCCAGGTGTGATACTGACGCCCCTTCAACAGCTATGGAGCACATTCTAAACAATAATATCTTGTTCTCTTGAACGCGAATTGGTCTCGGCAGGATATATACTACACAGTTTGAGCTCTTTGTGTTGTGCCATTCTTACGCAAACCGAAAATACTGCCGAACCGAATTCCAAACCATTACACTCTTCTTCCTATGGCTAGAAGGGATATTGCGCGGATTTGCCGGAAGGTAGCGTGGGATGGAGTGTGGTGGAGGCCTATAAAACAGCGTAAACATTTCTTACTCCCGAGTGGAGCATTTTAAGGTCGTTCTCATCGCATTGTTGCTTTTAAACGTATAAAAATAAACGTGTTGAGTTAAAATGTCAGTATGATGACGGCTGCTACAGGAACCGGCTTGCTTGAATGAATTAAAACGCAAATGTTGAGCGAAAAAAAAGGGCGTGGGCGGGTTAAGTTTGAGGTTAAAAATAACCACAAACAAAAATCAAGACTGAATGAAGTTAAAGAAGAACCGGTTTTCCCGTTAAAGGAGTCTTGACCATCTTTGACCGTTCTAATTTTAACAAACCAGCAATGACGATGCTACGGCGCTGGGGGGAGGAGAGGTGGGGGAGGGGGGTTGGGAGAATGAGCAGTGCCCCCGCCGTCATGATTTTTATGTGCTTATCCATCAACTTGGATTAAAATGTCGGACAGGCAAATCAGACTTCATAATGACAGGGATGCCACCGGGTGAAAAAATGTGAAAAAATGACCGAATTGGTGAAAAAATGTGAAA
>JAHWFP010113458.1:53620-64343 GCA_023313725.1 Lithobius niger
TGACCGAATTGGTGAAAAAATGTGAAAAAATGACCGAATTGGTGAAAGAAATGTGAAATTTTGGATTTTTTGATAAAATAAAATCGCACCGTGCAACAAACGATGAATAAATTTATCTCCCGACAGAGTCAAGATATAATTCAGTTTGAGGAGTTGATTTATCTGCGTTTGCCAGTGAGCCGGATTATTTGGTTCGTCGGTAGATGGCAGTGTGCTGCCTTGCATTCTGGGAACGGCGCTCTTCTTTTTTTTTTTCGAGGAGATAACCAAAATGCAACGTACCCGCGTTCCGGAAATTGTCGATCCACTGAATGCGTTTTCGTGCTTTGGCAAAAGGCTTATTCAGAAAAATGTGTCAAACAAAAGATGTGAAAAACGTGAAAATGTCCAAGATTTGTGTACGAAAAAATGTGAAAAAAAAATACAAACGCTTGAAATGAAAACATGTGCAAAACTAACGACCCCCGGTGGCATCCCTGTAATAAATAAAAATGGCGGAAAGACATATACTTTGGATCCATGTTCAACGAAAGTCATTACAACGCCATTTTTCTCGATCCACCATGGCCCCAAAGGTCTATTTACTTACCGTTAGTCTTTCCCTTGCTAAAAATCCGTTTTAAAATGTGGCGTCTAGGAGATTTTCTGTTGAATATTGGGAACTGTATTTACGTTCTTCCAGAACGAATATGATCCTTTGCGCGCCGACAATGACCTTGAAGTTTTGTCTGTGTGCGCACAGTACTAATTTTAATCGTTTGCTAATAGTTTCTATGGGATCAAAGTTCTAAAAGACTAATGCAGTAAAAATAAAATTAATTATTCCAATAGATCGCCGAAGCAAAATTATAAGACACTAGCCTAGAAAATTATAAATTGTAATTTTAAAATACGAGAATCACTGCGGTTTGTGACGACACAAGTAATGCGTTCACGCTGGCTTGTCTATTAGGCGCAATACCAACTGAGATAGTAGCTTCGTTTTTCGCTGCGAGGAACGAAGCTAGTGTCTCAGTTGACCTTGACTATCGTAAATGCGCGGATACGATCGGCGCGTAGCTGTTATAAGGCAGGCGGTATGTTGCTTTAAAGACGCTTGCTGACTCGGCATTGAATAAACATGGCAAACAGAAGTCTTACGAAATGACAATGGAGCACCCATAGACGTAAATCAGGTTAAAATGGCCGACACACAATCAGACAACGTCATAATGACTAAAAATGGCAGAAAGATGTACTTTGGGTGTCAATGGCTAACGAAAGTCATTTGGCTAAAAATGGCAGCAAGGCACATATTGAATAAAAATGGCCAACAGAAGTCAAATGAAATAAAAATGGTAACAAGCCAGACGTCGTTTGGATCAGAGTAGTCGAATCATCAATGTCGAATAAAAATTATGAAGACGCACAATGAATCAATCTAGCCGACAGAAGTCATAGTGAATAAAAAAGATGAACAGTCAGACGCCGTACTGGATCAGAATATTGGCTGGTCATTGCCATCACGTTGAATAAAAAGACGAAAAAACACTCATTGAATCAAAATTACCGATAGATACGTTGGTGGAAAAAAAGTGTCAGATATAGACGCCACATTGAATCGGCAATACCAAATACAGAATTACAGCAATTTGTATACTGACGAGTTCCGATTCTGATTCTTATTTCCGCTCCGAATCCTCTCCCGTGGTCGGCGCATAGTGCCACAGCCACCCCACCTACAGTAAAGGCCGGATCAGATCAAGACAAATTAGGCAAGTAAAATCAACCACTGACATAAAAAGAAGCGTACGTTTGCTAGGTGCTGCCATCTCTACACCAAGCGACGAAATTTCAAACTAACCGACCAGGATTCCAAATTCTGTCAACAGATGACGCCAATTGGCAAACTTGCCGCGTCGTTATTTGATTCGTCGTTTTGAGGAGCATTGTGGGAGGCAAAGATGATACGGCCTTTACTGTAGGTGGCTGTGGTAGTGCAGTCTGATTGGCGCTGATGTTACTCAACAATTAATATGAAACACAAGGAGATCACGGCACATAAGTAGCGTGGCACATTAACGCTATACCATCACCTGTTTCCACAATGATAAGATCCAACTTTCTACTACATTTTAGATACGCAATTGCTACGAATGCTTTGTTGGAGTGTACTGTAGCACTTGGTTTAGCGCGACGCCTACTCCAGCACAAGAAGACACTAGACGCGCCCATGCGTGTTTCGGCACGTTACGCAGACGATCGGCGATCCATCACTCTGGGCTTGCGAAACTCTGGTATAAAAGGCAAGCACTGCAAGCACAGAGAGACAAGAGAGCCATTAGTGCTCGGTTGTTGGCGAGAATCGTATCAAAACGACGTTCATATCGACGACTCAGTCTTGAGCTGTCGTGGAAGATAGACCAAAAGCAGCGCACAGAGAAGTTGACCAAGTCTGGTACGCTTACCTCCGCTATAGGAAGTGAGTGGAGAAATACATTTGGGAATCTTAACCAAAGATCTTGTGTTGAATCACATATTTCTTTCTGCATTGCCATTGCATAACGAGAATTATGTTACAGTAGCTTTGATCTTTTGTCCAGTTTACACTAACCCGGTGTATTTTATCAATGACTAGCATTCGTACCGGTCTTCGCTCGGGTTGTGTTTCGCCCAGGTTTAGTGTTTCGCCCAGGTTTAGTTTCGCCCGTGGTTGTTTCTCAGTTTTCGGCCGGTGTTGCCTGAAAATTGACTGCAACAGGCAGTTTTTCTTGCTGTAAGTTTCCATTTTCATCCCATCTTATACCTCCCCTTTCCCTTCTTTCGTCCTATCATCGTCCTATCACCCCAACCCTACCAATCTCTTTATTTAGGTCTAACATAAGCACTGCGCCACACACGGGCATTTCCCGTTAGCCCTCCACCCCCAACTCCCAGTTTATCACTTTGGCTTGAGGGATCTGTGTACCGTGTGAAAAATAACTGCCCTTCGTGCCATGACGTCATTTAATACTTGCCACTGAGTAATTGTCCTTCGTGCTTGACGTCATTTAACACTTGCCACTGAGATGAGCGCGCAGAGCAAATATTAGTCGAGGCAACAATGCGCCAATTTCAATTTCTTTTCAAGGCAACAATGTACCAGTTTCAACTTCAGGGCAAAGAATTGAGACGCCCGCCCGTGTCAATATCCGTTTTCTAGCCACAGAAATGTTGAAATGATACGAAAAACTGTGCTGCGTATGTCATGGTTTTGAAATCTGGTTTTTGCGACAACCAGAATGGAAACTTCCTTCTGGTCAAGTCAGAGTAATACAGTAAGCACATGCCTGTCGCGACCTGTCTGCACAATGGGCAACACCATTTTTTTTTTATTAGGGCACAAAAAATTAATTAAGTGATTCCCAGGAGCGCACGCATGGGTTTTTTTTTTTAGCGCATGAAACGTCTCTTATGACATTTTCTAAAAAAACAAAAATACCAATCACGCATCAGCACTTTCACCAAACATCATACCTGGAACCGATGACCACATCATCTCTTTGCTCTATTCACATGATCGCCTAGAAACGAATCGAAAAATCGTTCAGAGGCATGTCACAACTAAAAACTTGGATCAAAAGAATGACTTTTTTTCAAATGTGCAATTTTTGGCACACTGTTCCTGACATTAATACATAGATGTTTTACTCGACCACAAAATGTAAGCTGCTGATTTCGTTTTGTTAGGCAAAAAAAAAAAAAAAAGCCATCGCCCGCATCTGAAAAATCACGAATAAAACGTAAAAAAAAATCGCCCGCTCGCATCAGTTTCTTTAGTACCACTCCTGAGAACCACTTAATTAATTTTTAGCGGTCTTACGTAGTACCATTACTAGGACCAATCGAAATCGAAAGTCAGAATTGGAGTCAGAATCGGAACCGGCGGCTACCGTGAGCCTACCGTTGGTCAGGCGTGGAAGTACAACAGGAAGCGGAATTATAACGCCCCCCAACTACCCCCACTAAAAAAACAACCGTCGGATTCTGAAGTACCACTGTAATGAATAAGTTCGACCTTAAAGTTATTCTCGCGTCATCATCAGTTCATTATCAGTGTTATCAACTACTACACTCTATTCTTGTGCTCAACCAACTCCACGTTCAAACTGATCGAGATTAAAGTCAAGTACGCGTATACGGAAATTAAAAAGAAAAGATAAAATTGAGTGACCCGGTGACGATAATAACTTTAAGAGCATTATTTGATGTGAACAGTCAGGCGGGTAAACAGTGAGCCCTCTTCATGCAAAGTTCAAGTACTACAATCTACACCGCGGGGAAAAAAAAAACAGAATTGTATATATCCACACATATAGGCCTATAAACCAGAGTGACAAATATAAGTTCACGGGCAAATATTCTATATATAGCGAGATGATATGTGTTTCCTGTTGACCGTTTCCATTTCCCGCCCGTTTCTTTTTATCACAGCGTTCATTGTGTACGTGTCATTAACACCAACTTTGTTAAAGAACGATGTTGCTTTATTTAAACACTCGTAAATTCATTGATAATGATTAAAGCATTGCTTAATTTCTAATGTGGAAAAACACCCGAACTGTTTCGATCTTGGGAAAGGGAGCGGAAGGAAAAAAAGAGGAGTACGTTTAAAGATACGAAAGTTAAAAAAAATTCCGTATTTAGCGTTTTCTAAATTTCAGAAATCTGTACTCCAACAAGTTTTGAAGATTTATTTTACAGCAGATTTTTTGAATTTCTGATGATAAACAGGTTTTATAATTATTGGTTTTTTTTGTTTTCATTGGAGAAAATCTGGTTTGATGCTTTTTGTTTCTTTCGTTTTATCCTTAATTATATTATTTTTATTATAATTATTTTATTATTTATTTATTACTATTGTTATTAATAATTCTTTGTAACCATAAACAGTACGATTTTAAATCGTTTAAAGGGCAATTACATCCATTTTGACATGCATGTTTTACTTTTGGATCACTTGACACAATAACTAAACACAAGAATTGCAGTAAGTATACGTTACGTACGTCCGATACAACAATTTCATTACTGCATCACCAAAACACGATACGGAGACCGCCATTGTTTTGCTGGAACGCGCAGAAATTATTGAGATAGCTCATTAGCTCTGTTGGTTGTGAGAGCTCAAGCGTCCGACGGCCTGGCCGACAGTTGTAGTGGTCAGCTAAGGCCGTCAGACGCTTAAGCTCTCACAGCCAAAAGAACTAGGCTATCTCAATGGGCTACGAGTCGAAATCGATGACTACCATCTGTCGGCATTAATTTCTGCGCGTTCCAGCAAAACAACGGCGGTCTCCGTATTGTGTTTTGGTGATGCAGTAATTAAATTGTTGTATCGCACGTACGTAACGTATTCCTACCGCAATTCTTGTGTTTAGTTATTGTTTTAAGTGGTCCAAAAGTAAAACATGCATGTCAAAATGGATGTAATTGCCCTTTAAGGGCTGCATAACGTCCATTTTATACTAATCAAATTCTGTAAGCGTAGGATTTTCAGTGCTGGTCTTAAAACATCCGGAACTCCGAACCAGCTTTTTTTTTTTTTAAATTAAATTACTGGAACGGGATTCTGGACACAAATTTAACCCTAATTTGAGGTTTTCCAAGTACATGCTTGACAATTTCCAGGTGTTCCCCAATTAATTTAACCGGGGAAAAACGCCCTTCAAGATTTGTAAGAAAGTGAAAGTTAGTGATGGCGTAAGTCAATTCCGGATTTAGAATTAACTCACTCCAACCTAATGCATTGACACATGAAACTGCACATAAAAGCACGCTTTCGCATTATTCAAGTTGAAAGCCACTCATAGACAAATTTAACCAATACTCGAATACGATTCGTAAGTAACGTGTCGTAACGGCTTTTTTTCTGCTTGCGTTTTTTTTTTAATTTTGCATTAATTACAATTCCGTTAAGGCACAATTTTTTTTAAATATCCAGAGGCAAAGGCCGAAAAAAATAGCATTATGGCTGCATCGATACCAACTTACCGATACCAATACTGGCCTAGTTTTACACTTTTTGCCGATACCGATATTATAAGTTTAATCTTAAATTTAAAATACAAAGTTTTTATATGGCAAGTAACGGTTAAAAGACATATAGGTTGATACTCATTGATTTACTCAGCAAATCGTCACAAACCGCGTATTGTTACCTGAAATGGTTTCCAAGTTATTGACATTTCAGTAAATACAGATGAAAACCTATTTACGTTGCCTTTTGGACTTAAATGTCAGACTGCCTGAGCGGGGATTGAACCCACGACCTTTGAAACCAAAGGCCGGAGTCCTACCGCTCAGTGTATGGCCGTGTCAGTACGGCTGAGCGGCAGGACACCGGGCCTGTGGTTTCAAAGGTCGTGGGTTCAATTCTCGCTCAGGCAGTCTAACATTTAAGTCCAAAAGTCAACGTAAATTGGTTTGCATCTGAATTTATGAATCAATTTTTCAGCCCATTTGGTTTTCCGTGATGATGCTGATTGACATTTCAGCGCAAGTGCTGATACCAAACCGATAGCGATACCAAGAATATCGTTGCCTGACCGATTATGCATCGGTATCGGCGGTCAATGTTAGTTCAGAAGCCGAGAGCATTCGGTGCAAGGCGACAGACTCAGTCTAAACACAACATCCGATGAAAAACATTTATTTCCAGAGGCCCGGGTTTGCCTGAAAGGCTGCCCACGTTTTACTTCATGTACAAACGGAAAAAATGTCTGCCTGAACAACTTCAAAGGGTTTCAAAGGGTTTAACGAGCGTTAACCACTCCTGGTCATCTGCCCGAAGCCCTAAAGCCCTACTTCAGTCCCAAGGCAACAATACAACAAGACTATAGTGTCCGCGGCCTATCTTGAGTTCTCCGCAGAACGAACACAGATAATCGATTGTACGTTTTCAGTAGCAGAGTGCCTTGTTGATATCCAAGATGGTTACAAAAACAATGGTGGCCATCGATTAAAGCCACGCCATCCAGGAAGACGTAGCCGCTCACAAAATACTTGCAGGACTCAAAATACACCGCACACACAATACAATAGTCACACAATACCATGACATTGTTATATCCGACGCAACAATGCGAAAGGATGACACTATTACAGTCAAGCCTTATTTTTTTGAAAGTGTATGTTTTGGCTTTTTTTTTGGGGGGGGGGGGGATTTGAATTCCCCCAATGCCCTATTTCTTCTTCTTTTAAAACTTTGTGGGCAACAACAACTGGAACATATCCTGGACTGTACTGAGAGGGCCATTTAGGCCCGGGAAATGGTTAAAATTTCAATAGGCTCCATACAGCCCCCCCCCCCCGAGCATAGGCCCACGGGAAATCACCCGTTTTCCCCGATGACCAGTACGCCCCCGAACACATCACGATCGAAATGCACGCTTATCACGTGTTGGTTTTTCCTATCGGAAAGCCGCTCTCTCTCAGGCTTAGTTGAGTCCGAATAATAATTCAAACTACAAACGGAAGCTACAAGCCGGAAACACGATGAATTTGTCCGTCTCTATTATCCCTTTTAATTTGCTGCGTAACTTGATTATACGAACCCAAGGTTATAGAGAATGACGTGTCATTTGGGATTGTAGAATTCAAAGATCCTGTTACAGGAAATGAAAATTACATGATATTAAAAAAAAAAAATTGCGTTCGTTTGTTGTGAACTATTGTTTTCATTCTCAGCCGACCCTGGGAATTTGGGAGAAATTTTTCCTTTTCGTCAAGGTTACGAAACGTTCTACTTTTACAATAACGTAACATAGATAATGACGAACGATGCATTTAAAGAGAGTTGTTCGCTAAATGTGATCGTTCGGTTATACCGTATCGCCATCTTGCGTCCGCAACAAGCAAACTGAATAAATACGACGATTTTCTTTAGGCTCTTCATGAAGCGATGTGTAATTATATTTTCATAAGGAGCTCAAATTCAATACTTTACACTAAAGCAAAAACCATAAAACCAAGAGGTGTGGTATCAAGCAAAAACTTCGTAAGGGTAAAGGAACCCCATCAAGTTTTCGCCATAGAAAGGAGTGATATCTGAGCCAAAGTGGCTGCCACCAAGTTTTCCGTCGCAATTCACCTCGGTGGTTGTCAGTTAAGCTTGAGTGATCATGGTTCGTATGATTTTGTTTTATCTTGCTACTATAAGGAAAAGTTTCAGAGCTAAAGGTGAAATAGGAGCAAAGCATTGTTTGTGTCGAGCATGTCATTGTTGTGTATTGTTGTAAGCCAAAAAGTGAGAGCCAAATTGAATTGAATTGAATAATTATGTTTATCGAGCCCTGGCCCGTAGCCTTACGCCCATCATTACAATAACTAAACAAACAAGATATGACACTAACAAAGTTTCCAGAAGCGTCTAGACGTAAAAAGAAAATCACAAACCTGCGTCACATCACGCCAATAGTTCAAACCCAGCAGACTGCCACACCTCCCACTTTCTGTTCACTGTAACTACGCACAATGTACCGAGTACCAGAATGGCGCGAGCACCGCACCGTTGAAGAGCAGGGTCATTTTCAGCCGCTTTTTGACGTCGCACTGTTTAAGCACTACTGCGTGCAGACACGGAACCGAATCCCTACCCATCACTGAGAGCAGGGTTGGTTGGAACAGGGGTCGCACTGAGCACCCAGAGATAATTCCAGTCGTAAAGTACATGAGCTGTATTACCCAAGATGCTACAGTTGGTGACGTCGTTATTCCAAACCAATACAATGACGCACTTCCACGATGCCCGCTATGATGTGCCGGTGGTGACCGTCTGTTGACACGAAACAACAAACGTTGTATATTTTCAGTCGCATTGCTGATTGGATTTAATTAGCTTAACCAACTGTAAAACCATTTAAATGTCTGGAGCTGTCCACCTTATGTTCGTTTTTTGTTCTGCTTTCCGTCGATTCATCCAGTTCGTCCGGCAAAATCAACCAATAAGATGCAAGAATCAGTGTAAATGGCACGGACAGGAAGCAGTGACGTCAGAAGCGTTTGAGTTTCGCAGAGGCATATCGCGCAATTCACGCACTGTTTTTCACGCTGCTGGGTAGTGTTGCATCTATTGATTGGACCGACCCTAAGGGCGCGTTTACGCAACGAGACCTTCTCGCTCGCCGAAAGCTTTTTGCTAGGCAACCGTTACTTATTTACGATTAATTTCCCGTTTCTATTAAATGATTGCGGTAATAGACAACAAATTAAATGTATTATAAATAACAACGGACAAAGGACAAAGTGCAACAGTCATTTTAAACATTGCTACAACATTGTTGCCATTTCACGCTATTTTCAAAATTTGCTATTCTTGCTGAAAAAACAGCTTCTAGCAGTGATCAAACGACGGTAGAATAAATAGCTACTCGCAGCGAGAATTTAAAATCCAACATGGCGTCCATTTCGGAGTTACCGATTCGAAGACAAACCTTCGAATGTGGGTATTCAGGAATCTGTCCGTCGTCGTGTACTGCAGTAAAAATTGTTTTCTTGTTGTCATAAATCGACTCTGTCATGTTGCACGCATCGTACGTCGTGTCGCAAGGCACGAGGAGAAAATTTGCATCCGCGTTGTTGCCATGGTTACTATGTACAGACAACTCGAAAGCCGCATTCTCCGACAACAGCGAGAAGCAGCCAGCAGATTTAGTATTGACCAAGTAAAAGCTAGTAAGCGAGAAAATTGTCCTTGCATAAACGCGCCCTAACAAAGTTACTATAATCTAAAGTCCCAGGACCACCAAGCCAAACTCAACCAAACTCATCCATACCTGGAGACAGTTTGGTACCTTTCACACACAAAACCCAAAAAAACAAACTCCGCTCTGCCTCCAGACGGGTTTAGTTTGGCTAGTCGTTTTCGAAGGCGGGATTTGAGTTTTGACTGTTGACTTTTGAACTTCGGTTTCCGGTATATTTTTTTTAAAATTTGAAATCTAATATCCAGTGCTGTCAGTTCCTATTGAATGGTAACACTTACACGCGTGTTAACGAACATTGACGTAGCCGTGGTTGATATTATTTGATTGATATTGTTCTTGAATTAGCTGTGTAACAAAAATGGCTGCCTGAGCGATTGTGGTGACTGTGAGGCTGTTTTACGTTTGCTGTCGTTTCCAAGATGATGCCAGGTGGACAGGGAGTGCAATCGCTCCTCCCTTTTTTTCTGCCAAATCCTAAATTTAGGAGTAACGGGCGAAAAAAATGTAACTACTGCAATTAAATAGAGATGTTTATTTACATAAATTGCAGATGCCGGCTGGTTGGAGGGGGGGGGGGCGAAAAACGTCCAAACACTTAAACGTTTAACTATAAATCACGACGGTAGTACGCGTGGCGTGACAAATTATCTTTCGGAAGAGGGAGGAGGAGGGAGGAGTGGAGTTCTGCCTCTGCCTTATATGGCGTTGATTAATAAGTATTTACAGGACGGTGAGAAGGAGAGGTCCAGGCCCGCCCCCCCCCCGCCCCTGCATAAAGAAAGAAAAAAAACACACAAACAAACAAGTAAAAAATTCACGGGATTCTTAAACAAACAAAGCCACCCAACACACAAACAAACAATTGAACAATGCTCATTGTGCTCAGCATAAAACCTCCTCCCCAAATCGTCTCTTCCTCTTCCATTGTTGCTTTCCTCCTTGAGATTTCAAAACAGGGCTGTGACGTCGGAATTTATCGACTGTCTTCACCTCTACAA
>JAHWFP010113458.1:64443-89013 GCA_023313725.1 Lithobius niger
CCCCCCCCCCCCCCCCCACGCCCCCACCCATCCATACCCCGAGCTTCCCCCTGTTGACGTTACGTGTTGTCGTTCCGGGCCCCAAACTGTGGTGGCTTTCGTCCCGATGAGTCTTCGTTTTCCCAAGGCCAAACCCCTTTTTTAATATTGAGCAGAAAAAAATCTTTATTCTGGAGGGGGCGTTGGGGAATCAATCCATGACGTGGTGTAGTGGAACATCTTCCCGCATCTTGGTCAGCAGCTCAGCGCACCCTCGGGAGGGAGAAGGGGAGGAGGGGCATTGGGGAGCAAGTGACTCCTCCACGTTCAGAGTAAAATTTGGTAAAAGATTACTGTAATTTGAAAATTTGCACCGGGCCACGGTTTAGCTCCATTCAAATTTTAAGTCGCTTAAAAGTGCCTTTTCACCGTTTCAATGGCGCTGCCCATATTCTAAACACAGCATCCACGTTCCAGATTCTCTGTCATCCAATAGGCTGATGTAGGTCACGTGATCTCGTTTTAGTTACGGAATTCGCGGTGCTGCTGCAATATTATTAATATTGTTGTCAATAATTCTTTGTCGCCGTAAACATTACGATTTTAAATCGTTTAAGGGCTGGCTGCGTAGCGTTCATTTTATACTAATCAAATTCTGTAAGCGTAGGATTTTCAGTGCTGGCGATCGCTAATCTTAAAACATCCGGAACTCCGATCCAGCTTTTTTTTTTTTTTAATTTAAATAACTGGAACGGGATTCTGGACCCAAATTTAACCCTAATTTCAGGTTTTCAAAGTGCATACAATAGTGTTGTTCCGTTTTTTATTTACCACTATTTTTTTTATATTGCTCGAAGATTCCACGGTGCTGCATATCTAAGAGTTGAAAATGTAAAAAGGCGTCTTTAACTAAGGAAATTAACTCTCGGGGCGACCTGAGTCAGGACTATTAACTCGTTAACTCACCCACCCCTTATATACAGTTTTGAATCCGCCCTCCGACGTTATAATTGTTTTTGATTTTATGTTTACCCTGAGCGCTTTTCGTCCTTGCATGGCACGAACCACAACTGACGCACAGCTGCTGCGCCCAAATGGGACATGTCAAGGCAAATGAAGTGTAAACAATGGTATTCACTATTTATTTACTTGTCAAGGTACGTTTCACACTGAATGAAGAGGTATTCTGAATGCGTGCAATGCGTCACTATTTTTTACCTTCGCTCGGTTGGTAACGAGTGTTTACGAGAGCATTTTAAGGGCAACTATACCACGCGCCATGGCTGTTTGCTATGACGTGAATATCACGTGACTGGGCTAGTCCAATCAGACGGCCAAACAGCCGTTGTTCTCGTTCGTCATTGGCTAACTCATGGTGACGTCACGGCAAACAGCCATTGCGCATGGTTTAAAAGGATTACAATTAAAGAAAAACCCGTCGTAGCATCCTGGCGAAGCTAAGTGTGCTGCGACGGATGGTTCTTATATCCTTTCACTGCAATTTCAGTTCGCTTCGTTGTTTATTAAAATAATAGGCTTTTCTTTTTCAACTCTAAAATACATCCAAACAGACGAGTAAAAATCCATTGCAACAGCATTTAAAATAACAAACAAGCTGTGTCAGCGGTTACGTAATAGCAAGAGATCTTCTGTACACTTCTGCCACCTTTGGGCTACTTTAGCCTTTTTTTTTTAATTTTGTATTCGTTTTAACTAATTTTGGACGCTGAATCTAATGGTGAAAACCGTTTGTCTCTATCTGGTACCATTCCATAGATGATGGGCTCACTTGTCGGCAGACTTCCGGCTACTTGTGGGCCACTTCTGCTTCATACTTCCGGTTTTTCTTTTATTCCGTTTGACTAATTTTGGACGCTGAATCAAATGGTGAAGACCGTTTGTCTCTGTCTGGTACTGTTCCATAAATGGTGCTCACTTGTCGCCACTTCCGGACACTTGTGGGTTATTTCCTCTTCATGCTTCCGGTTTTTTTTTTACTACTTTTAACTAATTTTTGGACGCCGACTAATGGCGGAAACCGTTTGTTTCTATCTGGTTCAGTTCCGGAGTTGACAAAGGCGACGGACCACACCATGTCTACTGAACGATAACATTGTAACTTCATTATTATTCACGGAATCTCTTTGATACGCGATAATTCCGCCGACTAGAAGACCAAATTATCGCTGTAATTCTTCGTAGAGATCCCACATTAAATACTCTTCGCGGTATTGTAAGTTTTTTCAACCCTCTAATTATTTATTGGCAGAAAACTTACGTCATGCTTCGCACTCGGACAATTTATGCTTGCTTAAATAGCACTCGATTTGAAAATAATCATCAATCATTTTCATAACTGTAGGGGTGGTTAATACCACTCACCGATAATTGACCTCATACACGGTATTACCATTAAATTTATCGCCGTAGTTCCTCTATCTTGTGTCCTCATATAGGGTATTATCAGTAAATTTTTCGTCATAGTCCCTCCATCTTGTTTCCTAATATACGGTATTCAGTAAATTTTTCGTCATAGTCCCTCCATCTTGTTTCCTCATATACGGTATTTTCAGTAAATATTTCGCCGTAGTCCCTCCATCTTGTTTCCTCACATACGGTATTATCAGTAAATTTTTTCGCCGTAGCCCCTCCATCTTGTGTCGTAGTATATCTGTTTCAAATACAACTCGAACCTAGTTTAAGTATAAATTTTTTTTTTAATATTTCATTGCATTACCAAACTGATAAAAACACCTGTTTTTTTGTTTTTTTTATCATTTCGGAATGAAACTCGTGGAATAGAAAAATAATCGATATTAAGCTAGACTCTTGAAGGGTAAAGAAGGGTTATTTACCATTAGGCTCAAATGCTGTGGTAAAGAAAAAAAAAAGGACTATTTTCGCAATGACTACCAGAAAGGAAGGCGGAAGCACACATTCCATAGCGTAGGCAAACCGGTTTCATTATCGTCGCGTAATAATATCATGTACCAAGTAGACGAACTGATCACTACGGGTTGATCAAAATCAGGAAGATCAATGCTTGCCCGGTTTTATGGATGCATAACCTCCAGACATGATTGGAATCCAGCGTACATCGTCTGCAAAGATGAAGAGGCTTGCTCACCATTGCCAAGATTTATATACTTCAAAATAGGTTGCGCAATGCAGACGGAAATGAATAAAAAATAAAAAAAGATTAAATAAAGTTGTTTTGGACGAAAAAAAAAATCATCCTAGACAACAAATTTTTTAAAAAGTTTCGTACTTTTGTTAAGACTTTAGCAGATTGGAAGTTAAGATAAACTGTGTTTTTGAACTTTTAAAAGTGGGTTACTTGTCGTCGGGCCGAAAAATGGTGTACGTAGACTTCTTTTTTTTTCTTTTTCTTTTTTCTTCTTTATTTGTTAGTTGTTTTTTGTTCCTGGTTTTTATCTTGACAAATTAGTCCACGTTCGTTCCTTTATTGACTGTATCAACGTTCCTCCTCCTCCCTCCCCCCCTTTACCCCTCCTCCTCTAATGTTCAAATTGCACGCTTGATTTAAGGTGTAGTAATAATATCTTTAAGACATAGTGCACTTGTTAGACCAAGACTCGCAATACCGGGGCACACGACGCCCTTTGACGCCCTTGTCCCAGGGGCTCGAAAAATTGCGCCTCTAAATCTAAAAATAGTTCAACATAAAATAGTTCTAAAGACATCGTTTACTCGTCCGAACGAGATAGACCGTAAAACACTATTTTATTTTCTACATTCTCACTTCCATTTTACGCAGCCATTCCTAAATATGAAGCAAGGGAACACCGAAGGAAACGAACAAGAATCTTACACTGATCTTTTCGAGTACATCCAAATAGCTCTTCTACCACACGCGAGATTTGCTGTAGAAATGATAAAAGAAGCGACCACGTTGTTTCAAAACTTGTGACGTTGGCAGTAATGGTAGTTTTTTTTCCTGTTTGTACTAATTTTCTGCATTCTTCACACTAACTGTATCTTCACTATGGTATATTATGGAAATTGGTTTTGTTCATGTAGTGCTCGGGGCAACCAGCCTCATAACTTGGGTTCCCTTACTACAGCTACTAAAAATCGGCTTAGCTATCAGCCGGAAAATCGAAAATATCTTAAGATAGTCCTCATGTGACCTCACTACAGTGTATGTCGAAGCGCATGTCGCCGATGTCAGAATTATAGCAAAGGCGCATGGATTTAGGCGCATGTAGGAAATGTACGGAGCTATCAGTAATTTTACCTTGTCTGACCTCACCCGTCTACATCGTATGTTGATCAGCGTGTTGCTAGCGTGGACGGACTTACAATCATGGCGCGCAGTTTACGCAGAAATAAACAGACATACAGTTCTACGGAAGTATGGAAAATGATATAATTTATGTAATTTCAGAGTTAATGATTCCCACAGCCGTTTGGTATTTTTTTTTTGTAACCCTGTCGGAATCATGCTGCAGAGGAAAATAACCATCATAGAAAAAAACATAACCACCCAAAACCAAGACTGGTGTAGAAAGCCGCCAAGTTTTAAAAAAGGGTCGGCCTTTGGAAGGTAGTGACACCATTCAACCAGGGAAAGGCCGCCAAGGTTAATCTTATTAGCCAAGCTAATCGCACCGACTGATAGTTCGGAAGTTAAATGAAAACTGAACATTGCTACTCGCGGAAGCAATTTTCGAGTTTTCATTAACGTCCAAAGTATTATTCTGTGCGATTAACTTGGCTAATAGGATTAACCTTGGCGGCCTGTCTCTGGTTGAACGATATCACTACATTAAAAGGCCGATCCTTTTTGAAAACGTTGGAAATTTATTATAACAGATTTGGTTTTGGTTGGAAATCACAACTTTCATAGGACTGTGAACGTACAAAAGGTTACGTCGTCTTATCTTCATCTCCACCTTTTTTTTTTCTGGAGGAGTTTTATGTCTGTAAATTTTCACATTGATAATTTTCAAATTTATCACTGCCCAATTAGCCGTTAGATGAACCAAATTGACACGGTTTGGTTTATCATATGACCATGCTTCACATGCTTAAGTTTCTTCAAACCCATTTTTGCACATATAGATAACAAACGCTGATTTCGTTCGCTTCGCTCACTCAGTCAGCGCATCCCATTCAGTTTTTTTTTTATCCCTGCTCCTTCGGCTTAAATTTTCAAGATTTCGACAGCATTCGGAGTTATTCTCGACATGATAAAAGACATGCTCGACAGTTAATAGACACATGTAACTTAAGACTCTGAAACACCGTCTTATATTCCTCTCTACCTTTTTTCTTGAGGAATTTTATGTATATAAATAATTAGCCACATATTATGTCTTCGCCACGAGATGCAAACAAAAATGGCTGCAACAATAGTTGCAAGGTTCGATCGCGCAAACAATGAAACCGGAAACGGAAATGACACCATTTTGTTAGAGGGTCGTTAGTCCCACTGTTATAAATACTTCAAAATCCGCGGAGTTGGACGACCTAATGAAATACTCGTTAATCGCGCTCTCACCGTGTTGAGAGCCTGCTTCAGAAAAAAAACGAACGTGTAGCAACTACGTTAAGCGTGCAGTCATTAAAATAGCGGCATGAAAAAAAAAAAAAAGAAATCTACACCTTTATCACCCGTCATGTGCATATAAACCAACTCTTTCATTCAAGCCTTTTCAGCGGTGCCGTCAAGGTCACGTGACTCTGAATGGCAGACATTAAAGAGTTGACTGCTGTAAAATGTCGGAAGTATGCGTGATGGGCTATGAAATCGCATTGTGGCTGGTTTATGGCCTACTGATGGATCTGTCAATGCCTTTCCCTTGGCAAGCGATACCTAGCTTCAATTGCACCACTTTAGATGGAAGGAAAGATTGTGTTGCAATTTTATACAGTGGCAGTCGGTATTTTTGTGTTAATAAGACCAATTTGGAAGGTATGAAGTGAGAAGAGTAAGGTGGGAGGGGATTAAGTCGCAGCTTGTTATCATTGGGAGTGTTAAAGACTAGATGACGCCCAGCACGGGTTGTGTTGGAAGGACCTTTTCGCCGTTTGCAACTTTGGTACGGTTTCGTTTGTCCATGCTTCACCAAACTACTGTGTGCGCGCCCGTATCTTGAGTCCTGGAAGTATTTTACGAGCGACTACGTCTTCCTGGAGGGGGCGGCTTCAATCGACGGCCGCCATTGTTTTTGTAACCATCTTGGATATCAGCAAGGCACTCTGCTGCCAAAAATGTACAATCGATTATCTGTGTTCGTTATGCGGCGAACTCAAGATAGGCCGCGCCCGCTTTAAGTTTCTGCAGTCGCCGGTCTTACTTACGGCTAAATAACGCAAATTTTCCTTCGCTTCGCTCACTCAATCAGCGCGTCCCTCTTTCTTCTCTGGCAAGCTGCTATTGCACCACTTTAGAGGGAAGGGAAGATTGTGTTACAATTTTCTCAGTGGTGGTCGGTGTATTTGCGGTAATAAGACCAGATTGGAATATATGAAATGAAAATGGAGGGCCGGGGGGCCGCGGCGGGGGGTAAGTCGCAACTTATTATCAGAGGGAATATTAAAGACTAGCTAAAGCCCGTGCTACACACGAGTAGTGTTGGATGCACCGTTTGGGCGGTTGCAACATTGACACGGTTTGGAACGTCCATGCTTCACCAAACTGTAGTGTCCGCGGCCTATCTTGAGTTCTCCCCAGTACGAATACAGATAATCGATTGTATGTTTTCGATAGCAGAGCACCTTGTTGATATCCTAAATGGTTACAAAAACAATGGCGGCCGTCGATTAAAGCCGCTCCCTACAGGAAGATGTAGCCGCTCATAAAATACCTGCAGGACTCAAGATAC
This sequence comes from Lithobius niger, assembly GCA_023313725.1. Classification (NCBI taxonomy): domain Eukaryota; kingdom Metazoa; phylum Arthropoda; class Chilopoda; order Lithobiomorpha; family Lithobiidae; genus Lithobius; species Lithobius niger. The sequence goes on from JAHWFP010113458.1 coordinate 71,274, forward strand.
GCTGAGCAAACAATAAGTTCTTCAATCGCCAGTCTTATACTTACGCCTGAAACACAACACTGATTTTCGTTCGTTTCGCTCGCTCAGTCACAAGAACAAGAACAGCCCTAGAACAATTTAAGTAATTTAAATAAACTTGACGTATTTGGTTTTATTTTTAGTTTCATTTTCTTGCCAACAGATGACGCTGAATCTTCTATCGTTCTCCTAACTACTCCAAATTAATTTTGTTGTTTTCCTTTCCAACTTTTCGTTCTAAAACAGTCAAGCTTTTGAGTTCCATCACAGCGAAAATTAATATTTGTTTTTAGTAGATTATTCTTAAAAAATAAGGTAATTATTTTTCAAGAATCAGCGCCATAATTATGTTGGTATGAAAAGCGGGGAAAAAAATAAAAAACTGAAAAATGTGGTTTAGTTGTGCAAAACCAATTACGGGCAATGAATTTCAAGTGTTCTTTTTACTGTTCGAAGAGTGGGGGAGGGGGGGGGGAATAAGACTCACTAGCGGCCCCAAAACTTTTGTTTGGAAGACGAGGAGGACAAAAAAATGTTGAATTTAGAAATGGTGGCCGATGATTCAGTTGAAGGGGCTAGGAGAGAGGCAAACAAAATTGGCTTCGTAAGTGGCGTCCATGAGGTCAACAAAGGGGTCCAAAGAGGCGGCGGGGAGGGGGGGAGAAAGACGGGGGCTGTAAGTCTCGTGAAGTCCCACAAAACAACTAAATTTAATTCGTTTTAGTGTTTTGAAATGTTTAAAAAACCCTTTTTCCGAATTTTTTTTAATTGCTACAAACCCCTTGCCTGTTTTTAAAATTTTTTACATTAATTGGGGGTCCCCCCCCCCCCCCCCCCCGCCTCGCCTTTTACCCCTGGCGCCAATGGTAATACTGGACATGCACGATTGAATATTGATTGGCCATGATTATTGATTGGTTGCTGTAAAACAGTCATAAGTGGGCGCGTTGGGCTTAGAAATATTATTATGGCTTGTTTATGGCCCACGAATGGATCTTATCAAGGCCTTTTCCTCGCTAAAGCAGACAGAGCTACACCAACCCCGCTTTAATCGTTAATTTTTGGGCTCCCATCAGGACCGTTGTTCAGCGGCACTCAGCTATTCCCAAAAGGAGCTATAAGTGCACCTTGACTAGATGCGCTCAGTAGGTCAGCACTGAGTGGGTGGTTGAACTTGTTACTGCATCGAGGGGTGATTAATGGGTGACTCTTTATTTACTACACAAAAGTTGGCAGCACCTGTATCTGCGTTAGGAAGGCACCTTAAATTGCTTTCAATAGTAAAACACACAGATTCCTCGAAACGTTATAATACGCAGCATGTTCTCGTCTTTGTTTTCGCCATGTTTTTCCGGGCAGTGAGTTTCCGGCAGTTTGAGTGGGGCTTTAGGACGTTCACCCAAGTGCGGCGCCCAACAGTTCTGATTGCGCACTGCATAGGCACGCGTGAGCTCAATTTGCAGTTCGCGAGCATGATTATAGAGAAATACAACCACAAATGAGTAATGGATTCATAAAACTATGTATGGTGTTTTTATATATTTTTTTTAAATTTGAAATTGTTATGTATGAGGAGCGTCCGTATTATCTCAGTTTTATTGGAATTACCAAAGCGCCGATGAGAACGTGAGTGCCCTTGACTGAGTGCACTGATCCCTACCCGTTGTAAGCTGAATTAAACCATTGAGTACAGCTATCCCTTAGCTCTTGCTACAACCTTAACGACAGATGTTAAGCGAGAAGCCGCGTGGAGGGGGTTGGGGGGGGGGGGGAGTGATATAACCGGTACGCAGCTGGTTATATTACTGTGATTTTCAATGGCGCTCCAGGGGGCGATCATGGCGAGCTGTTTACGAGCCACTGTTTCGTAATACTAAACGTAACTTCGAATTGTCAAGTTTCGAATGACCCTCGCACGCAGATCGCCCGATACCAGTTTTAGACGGTCCGACCCGATACTAACACCGAGCCATTTTGATCGGCACCGAGTGAGCCCCTATACTAGCCCGATCGCCGATCTGTTCGATGTGCAGTCAACATTTGAAGGAAAATGTTTGTCAGACCAGGAAGGAACTGGTCATTGCTGGCGGCGAGGGCAATTTTTTGTACACGATGCCAAAAAACGCAGATCACCCCTCAACTGGCTGGCAAAAAAAATGTCGTGTCTTCCCCCCCTCTTTCCCATAAAGTATGTATCAGCATAACGTGGATATTGAGTCATGTCAAATGTTAGACCTAGACATTTTAAATTACTTCAAAATGCAACACATTTTCAATTTAGATGCATTTGCTGAGCTAGACATTTTTCTAGAGTAAATAATATGGATTAAAAAGTGAGGTTTCATGATAAAATGTTAATAAATGACTTGAGTGAGTTGACATTTAACATTTGAAAATAATATGCACCGTATACACAAAGCTAATTTACTGTTTTGCATTATCCCTGCAATAAAATATGCAATAAAAAGTTTCATAATTAACAGTCGTACATTTTTTTCCAAAAGAAAGGACCAAACAGGTCATCTTGCTGCGAATTTTCGGTAAACTTTAAACTTTTAAACTTTTGCAATTTAAAATTTTTAGTTTTAACATCGGATGGCAGTTAGTGACCACCAGGTCCTTGTCATTCCAGTTGCGCTTGTAACGAACTTACATTATTATTGTATTGTACTAGCCTGCTACAAAATGTCTACCTTCATTAGACGGTGTTACATGAATAATAAGCACCAAAAATCGGTGTACAAATATGGAATACGTCTGTTCACACAAATTGTTAAGCTTCAACGACGGAACAACCACTCCTTCCCCAGACTTGAGGGGCGATCTACGCAGTCTCGTGCTTGAGTTGAGAGTGTTGACGCTTACCTTTTTTTTTTTATGCGCAACCGCTCCCAGCCGTAGCCATGGTGCCAGAAAGAGAGAGGGACAATTTTGCTAGGCAAATCCAATCGGAAATTCCTAGGTTCTTTACATGCCACAATCGACACGAGCATGAGACATCACAGGACCCTTCTCTTCCCCAATGTTTACGATGGTGAAACTAAAGGAAGAGTTAGCAAACTTGAGACCTGGTGAGATTCTCCTATCATTTCATTAACCACTCCTGGTCATCTGCGCCACTAACTTTTGCCTAAAAATCAACAATGGTCTGGAGCCCATGTAGAATCTTCGATCAATGTAAATGAAAACAGCGGTAAATTAAAAAAAAAAAAAAAAAACACACTTCGCTGAGCGCCGCAAATTTCATAACTAAAACGAGATCACGTGACCCATATCAGCCTATTGGATGACGTAGAATCCGGAACGTGGATGCTGCGTTTAGAATATGGGCAACGCTATCGAAATCACGGTGAACCGGCGCCGTTAAGCGTTCGTACTAGATTTTTATTGTTGACCAGTTTTATTGCCGCGTCGTTTTTATTTGGATCGGTGTAAGAGGCAACCCACCCTTCCGTCTTCCAGCCCATTTTGGGGTTAAATGGATTATTATTATTAATATTAAAGCTGGAAGATGTTGCCTTTAACGCCAGATTAAAATGACGCAAACTGCATGTGTGTATCTCGTTTGGATTTCGAGTTTTTGCCGATTTCTTGAATTTTACAGACGGTCATCTGCTGTAACGAGCATTATTTTTAAATCACAGTGGCGATGGGCTAACTGAAGTCATATCAAACCGCTAACTCAAGTCTTCAACTGTGATGCTTTGCGCGATTTTCATGGAGTTAACTGCTATCAGACTTTCAATGACAAAAACTTGGTGGGAAGCTGAACTAATTTTGTTCTATACATTTATATATAAATTTAGTCAACCCTTCGGCTATAATCTTAGAAAGAAGACACAGTTGGCCTTCAAATATGGCACTTATTGATACCGCTCAATAAGTGCCATATTGGTTACAGACTGGATCTGAATCGGCGTCCTCTTGATTGGGAGGCTGGGACTTTGACCATTGGGTTGCTGCAGCAACTTTTGTTTGGGTTCCCTACGACCCCTCACAAACTTCGCGATGTGCGTTAGACTTTAAAATCGGGACTTCTCCTTTTAGAGATAACTGGTTAATTGCTGCCATCCCAGACGTGAATCATAACTGAGGCGCCTCTTAAACCATGGCGTTAATGGTCTAACGTAACTAATCAATTTTCAATTGAGCAACTGTAAACGATTTTTGCGAAGTTCATCGACAACACGAGTTCAAACGACAATTTGTGGAATCCTTAACAAATTTAGTTTTGTACATGTTTAGTTGACGTTTCTGCATTAACCGAGACAGCTTTCCTTAGTAGTACCAAGAATTTCTAAAGTTGGGGAGGAGAATTTGTGACTGAGACCCCTTAACGAAACGTCATGGATTCATTCCTATCAGTTCCGTCTAAGTTTAAAAAGGGCGCCATGTGTTTTATGTGGGAAATTCTACACAGTTTTCAGCCTAAAATTAAACTAAACTAAACGAAACTAGCGTGTATTTAATTTTTATTTCGTTTAGCTTAGTTGTAATTTAGTTTGCTTTAGATTTGGGCTGAAAAATGAGCCAAAAATTACCGGATGGGACGCGTGGCGCCCTCTGAAAACTCGGACGGAACTAATAGGAATGAATGTAACACGTTTCAATAGGGACTTTTTAAAGTTACAAATTCTCCTCCCCAACCCGATAAATTCTTGGTTGTACTAGTAGCAAACAAAATGGTCAATCAGCTTTTTTCAGCTTTTTTTCCAAATTTGTTTGAGTTTTATGTCGTTATGTAGACTACGTGTTCCGGCTGTTCCCCGACGACAATCTCCGTTACTCCCCGACGGGGGAAGGGGGGGGGGCAAGGCTTCCCCGACTTGGCTTTCGCCTCCCCTGCCCCTTCTGTGGTGCCGCCCTTGGTTCCTTTTTAGTCATAAAGGTGGAGCGAGCCCTCTCAAATATAGAGGCAGAAGTGTGCTCTACACTAAATTGTGGAGGCAAAAATACGTAGCTAAAGTGTGGAGGCACAGATGATTTCGTTAAGTGTGGAGGCAGCACTTTTGTAGCTTTGGTCCAACCATGAGAGCGGAACGAAACCACCAAAGTGTAGAAATGCAATTATTAGTGCAATTATTAAAGTGTGAAGGGCGTCACCGTAATTAAACACTAGCCATCGCAAAATTGGAAAAAATGAAAATAAAATGAAACACGCACGAATCCGTAACAGATCCAAACACCGTTCCACGAAATGCTCGTCCCAAAATGTCATTTTCAATTGTGGAAAACGACTCCGTTCCCAATGCGCTGTCTAGACTATCCATTACTTACCAAGTACATGATACGAAACCCAACTCGCCAGTTTTCCTTGAATCGGAGATGTCTCTTGGATTTTGGCATCACGAACTCAAAATTTCACGAATACGCAAAGCATTTTAGTTTTGAGCCACCGACCAATCCACATATATCAGCTAAAGTAAGGCTTCACGGCAATGTTTACGCGTTGAATGTAAGAATGATCCACTTGTTGTTGTTGTTGTTCTTCTTCTTCTTGTTGGGATATTTTTCTGTCAAGCCTGTAGCCTATTGTATTCAAAGGATCATTTGCATTTTTGTTTAGAATGATATTTTCCAGCTGCATTGCTCAAGTCGTAAGATATTTTCAGAAAAAAAAAAAAAAGGAAATAAGTTACTACCAAAAACCGCCGACGTACCAAAGATGGAAAGATTTCGATGTTGAGCACATGATACGTAACACAATTGTTGCGTTTTGCTCAGCGGCGCATTTCTCCTTCTTTCGCCGTCTGTACCTCATCATTGTTGCACTTGGCGACTGCACAGACTATCTGGTCGCCACCGGTCTTCTGCACACTTCTCCCACTTTTTCAATGAAAATGTTGAGGCACGTACCTATATCACGCACTGCAACAGCCATCTCATTTATATAATCTAAAAGTAGTAGCTAACCACCACAACTGCCGGCTAAAAACGTGTTAGCTTTTAAGCCTAGTTTTAGATTTAAGGTGTAATTGGCAGCTTTTAGGCCTAAATTTTTACCTGTCGTTTTAATTTCGTAAGTATCAGCCAACAGAAAATGAAGTTCGAGAGTAGGCTATGCATCTATGCAACAATGGCGTCAAGACTATTTTAAATGAAGCTAATGTGTGTCGTTACCGAAATTTTTTTGTTTTTGTGGGTGGGTGTCTCTCTGTAGTGGTTAAAGGCGACGATAAAATGTTATTATTTAACTGTGTTAGTTCGAGAAAGCCTATTAGCTACAAGAACGCAACGATGTTTTAATTTGCCGTGTTTTTTTAAAGTCCACTTGACTACCACTGAAAAATAGGCGGATGGACGAACAAAGTCGTTTCGGCTGTACAGAAGACTAAAAGAATGGCAAATCGTTGAATTAACATCCTTTTCAACTGCTAAGGTTATCTCAGGACTGGGAAGGACAATTTTGCTAGAAAATACCTAGGATCTTTTACATCCTCAATCGATATACCATTGCTGAAAAACAACAGGTTCGTAACAAATAAATCGGCAATTACCAGATTTACGTCTGTATTTATTTAATAAGGCAGCTAAAAGTTATTTACGTGAATAAAAAAAAACCGGCCGTTCAGTGGCCTGACACAACTAAAAACTGAAACTCGGAGTTGTGTTCGCCCCGTCAGAGTTTGTTCTCAATGGCGCCGACACACACGAGGTTTTGACTTTCTCAGCCTACCCTCAATCCCTCAACCCACCTGTTGGGATCGAAACGTAGACTTCTTGTAGTTGAACCAGTTTAATGACTAGGCCACATAACAAAAATTGAGTTACCATTAGTCTAACAAATCTATCCAATACTTTGGGTGACACACGTCTATTTCCACAACGGACAAGCTTGACTACACAAATCAGTTAATCACACAGATCACAGTTGATGATGTAGATTGCAGTTCCTAGACTATTAGTATTGTACGACTGCACTACAGCAATTCGCCATACTATATCAATCAGCCTAATAACTATACGTCTGCTTCCTCTGAAACCCGAACATAGAACAATTACTCCGCAATACATTTGAACTCGAGGTACCCGACTTTGGATGGTTCACGTTCATCAGATTAGGTAAATCTGACGAAATCTCGTGCTACAGCTCTCCGAAATTCATCGTGTTTGTTTACAATCGGCCGTTACGCTCATTCCTACCATCAACGGTTTACAGTACAGATTTACAACAACCTCACTACAAAGTCATGTTGCGAGTTTAATTTCGGATTTCAACGTTGAAATTGTACCACCCCAGCAAGGTTACGCCGATGACGTCATTTGTGAAATCTGCCAAGCTCAAGATCCACATGACGTCAAATTGTAATTACCCACTGTCACTTCAAAATAATTAATATTCATTGTTAGTTGACATGATGCTATTATATTAATTGTTGTAACAATGTATGGCTGTGAATTGTCTGTACTTAATGTTTGACGTCAATTGTAACGGCTCGAGCTCGCTTGGTCTTCTGCCGGCTGCTCCCAACAATTAGGTATTAACCCTAAATTCATTCCGCCACCAACTCTCCAACTCCCCGCATCGAAAGGTAATGTAGGTCATTTTAATTAGAAATTTTCCTTTTTTTTCTCCCGTTTCCCCAAACTTAACATCAAACCGGACCAATCCTGTTGCTAGTTTAGCACTGCAACCTTGTAGCTATTTTGCCTTGCTGTGAAAACTTAAATTAACCCGAAATTTACCAATTCATCTCGTCCCAAGTAAGCCTCATGTCGTTTGGTATTCCATTTTAGGCCCTAAGCCAGGGTTAGTGTCGCCGTTGGATGTCAGGCGAGCCAGAGCTTACTATCGCTCATGTTTTACCATTAAAGCATAACCAAAGCTGAACCACGGCTACTAGCCGTATTCCACCAATTTAAGTTAATTTGGAATTCCCGCAACCCCTTGATAAGCACCATGACACGTTTCAAGCAAGTGGGGTTGGCACTTGGGAGCTGTGTCACACGTACTAATTACCCCTACAGTCGAATCCCAGCGAGAATTCCGTCCTTGGTTCCCTTTGGCAACATCAGAGTATCAAACTAGCAAAAGACGATAATTACAGCAATTCGAATGATAGACACTTGATCGAACCGTTTTGGAGTAAAAAATAATTAACAACGTTAACTCGAATTAAAGGGGAGCGTCTCTTGTAAGCTGAAATGGCAAAATAGGTTTTGATACGCCTATACGTACGTCACTCTGGCCGTTAAAACATATAGACAACGTACTCCACAACAAAATGTAGGTTACTGGAGTAATGTACATTTCTGAAAAAAAATCGCTAATAAAAAAAAAAGAAACACCGCATGCATTCGTCAATACCCCTCCTGAGAACCATTCAATTAATTTTCATTTTACTGACCTAAAAACCAGCAATATCAACGCAAAGAAGTCCTAAATCGTAAAGAGAAGGATGCAATAAAATTAAAAGAAAAAAAAGACAAATCCTTAAAATCAGTGAAGCAAGAAAACCCATCTAAGGTATGTTACTAAAGCAACGCTGGAGACGAACACCATGTGGAACTACCCGTCTGTTTATAATTTGGGTTAAATAAATACGGATGCTAACCTATTTACGTTGCCTTTTGGGCGTAAATGGCAGAATGCCTGAGCGGGGAATGAACCCATGACCTTTGAAACTGACATGGCTCAGCGGTAGGGCTTACGCTACGCCTTTGGTTTCAAATGTCATGGGTTCAATCCCCGCTCAGGCAGTTTAACATTTAAGTCCAAAGGAAAACGTAAATACGTTTGCATCCGTATTTATTTAACCCTTTTCAATCCTGTTACGCTTTCCATCCTGTTTAATCATTTTGGTTAGGTCCACATCTTTGGTTTTTTTACTTTATTCATCAAAACTGTTTTGAAATTTAAGCCTACCATCTTTCATCTATTCCGGATATCGACGTAATTATCATCCGTTAGTTTTACCGCAGTGTGTGGGTGCATATTTGTCCGCAATTTTATTATATTTTTCCCCCCAATTCTATTGGTGCTAAGCCTAAAAACGTGTGCGCCAATTGGCTAGAAGAATTATTAGCACTTCGATCCAAATGCCAACAGATGGTGTGGTTTCCAACGTCTTTTAACATTTGTAGCTGCAGCAACAACGAATTTCATTACTGGGTCGTTCGGAAAGAACAGGGAGGAGAGATGGAGACAAGCCTACCGCGGATACTATAGGAACTGGACGAAACTATTGGCGGAAGGAGTCTCGCCACGAATCTTGATACCTGAGAAATAGGATCTTAGCAAAAAAGCTTCCGTTCATCGCCCCCAGACGACGAACGTATCGATTGCACTTCCGGTTGCATCTCTGAGAACGTGTGGGCTTTCCAACAGCAACCGGAAGAAAATAGAAACCAAAGAATGTCAGGGACGTGCACATTCGGGGGCGGAGGGGGTGCCAGCCCCTGCCCTCATGGCAAAGTGCATTTTTCTTTCTGTTTGGGCATCGTTTGGTAAACTGTTCCAAACTGCAAACCCTATATCAAAGAATTGCAACAATCGAGGCGTACCCCAGTAACAAACAACAAGGTTTAGGCCTTGAGTGAGCACATCACTGAATAGAGAAAAAAACTCTGATTATCAACGTGTGAACCATCATTCATCATTTGGTAAGCAAAAGCCAAGTCCACTTTAACCACCGTAATTCAAGCGAGACTGGGTTTAACTCTGGCAACTGTTCTGGATACGACACAGTTGGCTCAAGCTCCCAATGCTCTTGTGATTGTCACTAAACTGATTCAATACGTTTAAAGTCCCCTAAGAGATATGGCGACCAAACCGGACTTGCATACTCTAAAACAGGACGTACCTAAATCTTAAAGGCCCGAACAAGGGTTGACTTGTTACGAGAAATAAAACAGTGCCGTATGAGGGCAGTGACTTTGATTTGCAATTTTGACAACGTGGTTACAGTGGTTTGAAAAGTGTAGGTCTCAGGAAACCCACAGATCCAAATTCTTAACAGTAGAAATGGAAGCCAAACGAAAGAAACAGCTTATTTATTTCGTGGATGCGGTCTTTCACAGCTAAGCTGAATTGTTTCAAAGTGGGTAGCAACAATCATACCTTTCATACGCGCGTTCATACCTTTCTAACGAATTTGGCGGTATTCGTCGCGAAATGTGCCGGGCTAATTTATAAATTATGTATTTATTGTTGCTGAAACTAGTTTTGACGAACTTCGAGCCTTGAATACAGTAAAAAAATATGATTATTACTTCATTATTATTATTAAAGGCCACGCGCAGATCCCACCGCGCATGGCGAGGAACGTAGGTACTATCTCAGTTGGCCTTAGGCGCCTAGATGAAACAGCATGAACACAACAATTGTGTCGTCGCAAACTGGAAAGATTTTCGTAGTTTACCATCACACTTTATAATTTTTTTAAGCTACAGTATCTTATAATTTTTCTTCGGCAATGTATTGGCATAAATAATTTTAATTTCTATCGCATTAGTCTTTTACATTTTTGATCTCGTGGTGATTATTAGCAAACGATTAAAAATTAGTACACATGCACACATACAGATGAAACGTCATGGTTATCGTGATTGCGCAAAGGATCATATAATCGCAGGATGCTATTAAATTAGTTTCCAACACTCAACAGAAAATTTCGTAGACGCCACATTTTAAAACTGATTTTTAGCTAGGGATTGACTAACCGTAAGTGAATAGAACTTTGGGGCCGTATTGATGTCGAGGATCGATAAAAATGGCGTTGGGAGGAATGTGCTTTTAATATTCTCGTGTATGCGTGACACAAGAGTAATTTTAACAATTTGCAAATTTTTTTCTTAAATCTCGTACGCTACCTTCGCAAATCTCGGTAATTCCCATCGGTAAACGTCATCCGCCTTTATAATAGTCTTTTTGTTATTACGGACGCAGCTTCATCATCATGTCATTCGAAGATAGACGTGTGTGCAGGTCAGTAGTTCTCGTTTTTATGAATAGACGATTGAGTTGAGAATCGTACTTGAAACTCGCCATCTGTTTCATACACGTCTGCAAACAAGGCTGCGTAACATCAAAGCAGATGTTTCCAGGCGAAAATAATGGATAATTCACGCCGCACACGCGTCCACTGGATAGCACTACCCAAAATCAGTCCTCAATACGTAGCACAACGCGAAACGCGCGGCGCTGCTACATCGAACATCACGCTGCCGCAAGAAAAATTGTCCTGCTTCAATTAACTTAAAGATGACTATTTGCCGAATGACTGGTTACAGCTTAGAGCAATATACTCACTTGGTTACAGCATCTAGCTCCGTCTGCCATTGTTTAGTTCTATATGTAGCACTTGATTTCAACAAGCGAAGGAATGCGCAAAGAAATTTCTTTTTAAACAACGAGCTAGCCACGTGCCTCCTTAATTATTAGATGTAAAGCTGGTGCGTTCACGTGCACCAGGGAGCAAGCGGTCAAGGTCAACGACATCAGTCACTCGATGACGCCCATGTAGCAGTTCAAAATCTGCATATCAAAACGGTCGATGTATAGAAAAGGCCCGTGATGTCGTTAGGCTTAACTTTACCGCTTGCTTCCTGGTGCACGTGGGCGCCCCAACTTTACACTCAATAATTAAGGTGTCCATTCGTGGCTTGTTTGTTTCATAAAAAAGAAATTCATTTGTGTGTTCCTTCGCCTGTTGAAAGTAAAGGCAGTAGATAGAACTAGACAGCGGCAATGTTTATATAGTATGCTGCTGCATATGTCATTTGGAGGCAGTCCCCGTTAACCTCACTTTACTTTCTTACAAAAAGTTTCCAACGAGATTACGAAGCTCAGAGGGTGCTTGTGCGTGGTTGGCGTGTTTTAACATGCGGTAACAGCAATACAGGAAAATAGTTACGAAAATTCGTAAAGCTTATTATCTGCGCGGCGTATCTTGAGTCCTGTAAGTATTTTGTGAGCGGCTACGTGTTCCTGGAGGGGGTGGCTTTAATCGATGGCCGCCATTGTGTTTGTAACCATCTTGGATATCAACAAGGCACTCTGCTACTGAAACCGTACAATCGATTATCTGTGTTCGTTCTGCGGAGAACTCAAGATAGGCCGCGGACACTATAGAGATTTGATAGAAAAAAAAAATACCGTTGGCACAAAATTCATCTGGGAGTTTTAGCGTATTGCTTTCAGGAAACCACTGATCTGTAATTTTTAGTCTTCTATACACTGGGAAGACTACAGGAATGACTTTGTCCGCCAGTCCTCCGTCCGTCCGTCCATCGCTTTTTTCAGTGTTGGTAGCCAAGTGGACTTTAAAATACATGGCAAATATAAAACATCGTTCCTTCCTTATAGCTAACAGGCTTTCACGATGTAACTTAATGATATAATAACATTTGATCGTCGCATTTAACCACTACAGGAAGAAACGCAACTGTTTTAAAAAAAAAAAAAGGATTTCGTTAACGACATACATTAATTTCACTTAAAATAGTTGTCGGAATCTAATTTTGTCCCAGCAACGCTAAAAGATATTGACTTTCCAGCACGCTCTTCAACGGGCTTTCAGTCAGGAGGCAAGCCACTCTTATTCTATGCCAGTTGGCCTTGGCTTGAAGAATTCATCTCCTTCCTCTCGGATGAGATGGAAGGTCGTTAAAGGGGCACCAGGTTGCCTTATAACATCCCGCCTGCCTTATAACAGTCACGCGAAGATCGCCATCCGCGTATTTAGCACTGCCAAGGTCAACTGAGACAGTATGGCTGCGTTCTCCGCAGCGACGAACTTAGCTACTGTCTCAGTTGGCTTTGGGAATAGTACACGAAAAAGCATCAACTTAAAAGACTGTGTCTTCACAAACCGGAATGATTTTCGTATTTTAAAATCACACTCTATAATTTTTTAAGCTAGTGTATTAAAATTTTTCTTCGGCGATCTATTGGCATAATTAATTTTAATTTTTACCGCATTAGTCTTTTAGATTTTTGATCTCGTAGTAATTATTAGCAAACGATTAAAATTGGTACACGTGCACACACAGATGAAACTTCAAGGTCGTTGTAGGCGCGCAAAGGATCATTTAACAATTATTCAACAGAAAATCTCCTAGACGCCACATTTTAAAACTGATTTTTACTAAGGGATTGACTAACGGTAAGGAAATACCTTTGGGGCCGTACTTGATGTGGAGGATCGAGAAAAATGGCGTTTGGAGGAATGTACTTTTGCATGAGGAGTGGCCGGCCGCACGCTGGACTAACTGATCTACATGGGATCATGACCCAGAACGAAAGAGGGAACACGTATAATGTTAACTGGACATTCCGTCGAGGCCTACTTTCTTATTTATGCCACTTCTGAGGCGCCCCCTCCAAGTCGGCTTTACATTCACTCGTTCAAACAACGGCCTATCGCCACCAGAAGGGCAGTACACTCAGCACCCTCGTGGGGATGGACCACTGACCTCTATTATCAGCCTCCTAATAGATTAGATTGCAGTTCCGGTTGTAAGCGCGCCAAACACGCGTATAATTGTTTGGCAACTTGCAACGTAAATGTTTTCGACCGGGCTGCATTTAGACGTTAGGCAAGATAAAGTTTCTCCTCCGCTACTTACTCCTTTCCTCTCTGGAGCTTGTTTTATTCTTAAACCCAAGCAGCCTGCACGAGCGATTTCCCTCAAGGCCAACCGCCGCCCTATGACGTCATCGCGGCGGATTCGTCATCTCTCGCCGGCCGACTGTCCTCCCACTGACCTACGTACGTAGACCCGTGGATGTGGATGGATGCGGCAAACGCAACGGAATCTGATCGCAAGGCATGAAAAATGAAGGCAAATTTGGTTGGATGACTTCATCGCTGTAAATATTTGTGGCAAAGATGTCCGTTTGAGCCTCAGTCCGAGCTAAATGAGAGTAATTCCGGGGCATCGTAAATCATCTCCGCAACAGCTTTTGGTTGGAAAAAAAAGTGTTCAAATACGACCCGAGACACATGGAGAGTGAAATGCCCTAACCCTTTCCGAAATACATCACGTTTATCAGGAGATAATGGTTAGCAATGAGGAGTGTTAGATATTATTAAGGCTCCGCCGTAACGTTTGACGGATTACTTCACCCAACTGTAACAGTGCTCTGCCAGGGCGGCGCCACTTCTTGCTCAGGTCTGATTTTCCTGCCAATGGTTCTGAGCAGTCTAGGCTCTCACAAGACAGGAAAATTTCCACTTTAGGGAAATATACTAGTTCATAGAGAAAAAAAGTAACAGCAGAGGAAATATGCAAGGTCATTGTGGTCACCATTCCTTCACGGGGACGTAGATAGGCTTGAAACGGTCCAGCAAAAATTCACTAAATCATTCTTGGAATTTCGTGATAAGTCCTATGAGACAAGAAAAAAAACGCAAAACATGGATTCTTTAGAATTACGGCGGGCAAAGGTAGACTTGGCATTTATGTATTGTCTACTACACGGTTTATTGAATTAAAACCCGCCAAATTTTTTTTTAATTAAAAATGAGGATAGAACATCCGCAAGCTAGTAGAGTTGAGTCTAGTTCACAATTAAAAAAAAAAGAACTGACATCGTATCAAAAACCAAAGCTGGTAAAAGGACCGCCAAGTTCCGAATGGTTCGGCCCTTCAAAGGAGTGATATCAACACACCGAACCATTCGCCAAGTTAATCGCACCGAATAACACTTTGGACTTTAAATGAAAACTTGAATATTGCTACCGAAAGTGTGTTGGTGTGTTGATATCACTCCTTTGAAGGGCCGAACCATTCGGAACTTGGCGGTCCTTTTACCAGTTTTGGTTTTTGATATGTTCAGAATTACTGAACACTTCGATTTTATTCACTGCATTTATTCCAATTTTTTTAATAACAACTGCGATTTTTTTTTTGGGTGGGGGGAAAAGTGATTTTTCGGCAAATAAAGGGAAATAACAAATGAAGAGAGATAAACATTTGTATGCCACGGTAACCCTTTTTGGGCTGTCGGTTGGACGAATGTGAACACAAATGGTGCACCAAATATGCTGAGAGAAGAATAAACATAATTTAGGTTTGGAATGAGTTATTTATAACGACACAAGACAAGTGATGCGACAACCATTTATGCAGTACGTGCAACCAGGGGCATCGTGCACCCACAAAATTGGGGTGGGGGACCCAACCTTTTCCAGCTAGGGGGTCTAGGGGAGCGCTGTAAGCTCCCCCAACAGGGTCTGGAAACTCACGCATTTTCAGCAATTTTATTAAGTTTGAGACAAGTGGAAGTCCCTAACTAACACTTTTTTTAAAGGGAGCGCTGGCACTTGGCGGCCGGCCGGCCACACAAAGCCAAATTCGTCTTTATTTTGGAGAAATTGGCATGAGACCCCGTGCCCCAATGGCACGACGCCCCTGAATGCAACATGGAACATTTTTGCATTACATATTTATTGCATCCACGTTATTAACAAGTTCAGTAGGGTATATTACATTTAACAATAAGCCTAACCACATGCCGAATGTACGACGGTAAGAAAAGTCAAGAACCCTGGACCTTCGCAGTCCGCAAATGAAACCGTCCAGAGTGGTAAGCATCCGACCACCACTTCCGAATCATTTTGGAGCATGGTGTTGTCCGTTTATTTCTACTAATTATTTAACGCCATTTACGCCATTTGTGATCTTTGTGATCTTTGTGAATCTTTGAGGTTCTAAATTGTGAAGGAGTCTGCTTTGTTAACGCTGTATGTTACCAAACCAAAATAAAAGTTAAATTAAACATTTCTCTTCATGCCATTAAAATTAAAAAAAAAAAAGGAAAATTTGTTAAACAATGCCAACCGAAGTAAACTATACGTCAATGAGGAGTAAAAAATAATAAAAAAAAAAAGTGATCTCATAAGAAGCAAATAATAATAATAATAAAAAAGAAGTGATCTCATATAGCCATTACCCAAAAGGGTAAAAGAACATCCAGACTTCCGTTACTCAAAGTAGTGATAGCAGAGGAAAGTGGCTATCACAACCTTTCTCCTCCCAACCACTGCCACGAAAGTTTAACTGACCCCTGATTGGACGCGGTCAGTTAAGCTTGAGTGAATGTGTTTGGGAAAAGAAACTTGGTGGCAGTCATTTTTGTTCAGATATCACTACTTTGAATCGAGAACACTTGAGGGTCTTTAAGTAGTGATATCAGAACAAAAATGGCTGCCACCAAGTTTCTAGTCCCAAACACGTTCACTCTAGTTTGACTGAACACCTGTCTGGATGCAGTCAGTAACCTAGAGTGAACGTGCTTGAAACTAGAAACTTGGTGGCAGCCATTTTTTGCTCTGACGTCACTAAGTTGAATCGCAAACACTTTGGGGGTCTTTGACCCTTCTGGGTTTGTGTCTGCGATTCAACTCGTCGCTTTGTTTGGGACGACAATTTTGCGGCGAGTCGTCGTGATCTTTCTATTCTTCTCGATCTTAACGAACCCAACAACCTCACAATAACAACCATGAAGCCAAATCCAACTCGAGCGGGACTTTAGCCCTCAAGGCCGTAAGTCCGTCCGTCAGCCCGCCCGCCTTATGACGTCACGAATGGATTCTCGCCCTCCACTGCTCGCACGCCGTTGTCTCGTGCGTACAGCCATCGCGCCTCCGCGCAGTGCGGGATTAGCCACGTGACCGGAAGCGACGTAACATGGAACCCGCGCGCGAACGTCTTTCCTCGCCTAGAGACATGCTACACACCGACCCTGACCTTTCCATTTCATCTTAGAAGCGAGTGCGAGGAGTGAGGCTGTTAGGGTTAAACGCAGCTCAAAAAGGGCGGGAATTTACAGACAGGGAATCTAATTTGATACGTGATATAATAAATGTACGAAACTATCATAACCATTGAAACAATTATTTTAATGAAAACCACAAATATTTTCATTCCATCTTAGAAGCAAGTGCGAGGAGTGATGCTGTTAGGGTTAAACACAAGCACAAAAAGGGCGGGAATTTACAATTTAATACTTGATGTAATAAAACTACGAAATTTCACAACTACTTTAAGCAATTACTATAATTTTGTGACCGTAAAATTGTGGAAACCATAAAATTTCAAAAAATAGTTATCTGAGGGATGAAACCATTAGATACGAAATTCCTTTGGTAAAAAACAGTTTTGGAACAAGATGTCAAAGTTTCTATATACCAACAATATTTAACCGGCTACCTGTTAAACTTAGCACTTCGGCCAGCTTTTGCCAAATTAGGCGAAAAATTAGAGAATGGTTTATTAATAAATAACGTTTTTTATGTTTTTGATGCTGATATGTACATAAGCTTTAGTACATTTTTATAACACTTTTTTGATCGAGAAGGATTCATCTTTGTTTGTTCATGATTTGGTTTTATGATCTGTTGTCAAATGATCAGTTCGGGTTTTTACCTGGACTTTCTACCTGCATCCAGCTCTTATTTACACTTGACAATTGGACTTGCTCTGTTGACTCAGGTGTCCCTGGGGACATTGTTTTCGTAGATTTTGTCAAGGTATTTGAATCGGTTTCACACCTTAAACTTTTCGCCAAGTTGGATTGCCTCGGCTTTTGAGGAATCTTGGCTGGCCGACTTTTTGAGTGATAGAATTCACAGTGTTAAGATCGAGTGGACCTTATCTGACCCTGTTATTGTTGGTAGCGGGTACCGCGGGGATCAGTATTGGGCCCGCTTTTTATTTTATATCTCAAGTAAATACGGATGCAAACCTATTTACGTTGCCTTTTGGACTTAAATGT
>JAHWFP010113460.1:0-10111 GCA_023313725.1 Lithobius niger
TTACCGGAAGAATAGTGACTCCTCTCCAATTACATTTCCCCATAACATTTTTGGGGCAAAGGCTTAGTTTGGCCGTCAGAAATTAATGAAAGTCGCACATTAGCACTGACGGACGTACAAGAGCCCGTTTTCCGCCATGTTCCGAGCTGATATCTTTTTTCCCGTAAACAGTTCAGATAAATGGGTTGTTATTGTCAGTTTAGTTTGGTTTTGTTGTTATTGTGGTGTAGGTTAGGCAGGTACCGGCTTCTGTTTGGCGTTTCACTTGTAATGAACTTTTTGGGGTTTGGCGTTTCACTTGACGGACTTTGGCCCAGTTCATGCTTTCCTGCACGGCGACGTTTGCCTCGAGCGTGTCTGCCGGCAACAAGATGGCGTCACAGCCTACCTCCCGTAATGCTAACTTTGGACCTAAACCACGGCCAAACGGTGCATTTGCCCCAAAAATGGAAGAGGAAAACATTACTCAGCAGGTAATTCTTAGTCCATTAAAAAAAAAAAAAAATCGGACGGGAGTCATTATTCTTCCGATGTTCCGTACTATTGCCATTTGGTGTAAAAGGTAAATCAAGGTCGCCGTTCACGAAAATGATGTCAGTTTTTTTTCCAAATTACGAGGCTAAAGCTACATAACATCAGAAAACGCAACCAAAAACTTAGCCGGAAAACTTCACGCGCTGGAATCTAGATAGGCCAGCCATCGTGCTTCGAGCTTCTGCGGTAGTGGACCCTCCAGGAGCTAATGAATACATACACGTTCGTAGGACGTGGTATACCCCTCAGCCGCCATGCCATTTTTTTCTGAGACAGCCGAACAGCCTTCGAACATTTTTCGGCGCCCGCCTGGCCTAGCCGCCGAATTATAGTTTTTAAAACCATATTCGCTTGTGTGCAATGCTTACATGTATTTGTATGGACATTAGTATGCATGGTTACTTTCGGTTTCGTTTTTAGTGTTCGAGTAATAATAGTCCGAAACTAGGGCTGGGATCGGTTAACCGGAAACCATTCCACATTCGGTTACACGGATTATAAAACCCATATCCAAAAAAAGTTTGCTGCGGGCTCCATTCAAAATCCGCAGTAAACGAGCCAAAAATAGCCAAGTGTCATCATTTAGGCATACTAATCCAAACACTCAAAATCAGTGAAAGCAGAAAACCGGGTTGGGTAGGGGGCAGCTTATTTACAAATAATCCGCATGGGCTTGTTGTCCCATCGAAGCTGCTTACTTTCTTCGAAACAAACTGCTGATCGCCAGCGCGTACACGAGGCAGTTAAAGACAAACTGACCAGCATCTGCCCTCCACGCGTCGTGGAGAAGTGGACTCGTCTATACCTAGCACGAACGGCAGGGAAGCGGCGTCGTGACACGTAAACGAATGCGGCGCTACCCGAAAACGCAAACATGCTCATTTTTCTGACTCATAATTTGAAATGAATGGAACATTAACGAAAACGTTGTGTTAAATTTTGTTGTTTTTGGCGTACATTGTCGTAAATAGGCCTAAGCCATCTTGTAGAAATTTTAAAGCTACATAAAGTCAAAATTCTTGATAAATTAAGTACTTAAATTTATCATCGTCAACTTTCGTCTAGTTTAAATCCCAAAATGCAACATGTAGTCAATAATTGTGCTTGTCTTACCAAGGCCTAAATCATATTTTTTTTTCAGCTTTGTTTTTTAATAATGTATTACATAGGGGTGATATTTTTTTGGCGATATTTTTTGCTGAAAACGGAAAAACTGTTTTCACGTAACCGACCGGGAAAAAACCGGTTAAACGGATAACTAAAAAACCAGAAAGTACCAGCCCTAGTCCGAACACATTGCTGTGGAAACATTACTTTAAAAAAAATGGGTGGTGATGTGGCTCTTGATTTTTAATTTGAGGGATCTTTGCCAATTTTTTCTTTTTTCATTTGTGATGCATCTATAGAGATCCATTAGGCCTATGCCCCCCCTTCCCCCAATCCATTTCGTTATTTTCTTATGCAGTTGGTTTCGTCGTTGATATCTTTGCTTCATTTC
Source organism: Lithobius niger (assembly GCA_023313725.1). Taxonomy (NCBI): domain Eukaryota; kingdom Metazoa; phylum Arthropoda; class Chilopoda; order Lithobiomorpha; family Lithobiidae; genus Lithobius; species Lithobius niger. Next base: position 2,033 of record JAHWFP010113460.1, read on the forward strand.
GATCGATTTAGCCGAAAATGAGCCGGCAGCCAGCCGAATTTATAGTTAGTTGGCCGGTGGTGGCCATAAAATTTGGGGCTAGCCACAATCGAGCTGAAATTTTTGTTAAGCTGGCTGAAAATGACAAAATTATTCGGCTGAGGGGTATAAGGACGTGGGAGTGTCCATGTGTAACTATTGCTTCATATACCATCTCTTGTTACAAGGTCGTCTTACGGAGAAGCTGTGGGTTCTTGTTTTCCAGACCTGGCCAGTTGATTCAACATCGCTAGAATCTATTTTGCCAAAGCAACGTTCAAACTTCAAAGGTGTCAACTTTCCGGCATCCGCGTAAACTGGCGTAGGCTAGGCGAAACTTGTGATTTCACCCCCATCGGCCTCAGCTTGAAGTAGCTGTCTGCTTCACCGCGAAATGCTTGTTGAACACTAATGCACATTTTTGCACGCTTGCCTGACAGAATCGTAGCACGAGTGGTATTTTTAGACACCTCCCTACTGGGTTAAAACCTACGCGGCATATTTTTAACTTGGGGTTTCCCAGAAAATAGCTACAACCAATAGTTCCATAACTGGCTGCATGGGGTCGCAGCCCAGAACAAGAGATGGAACATGCGGTAATATTATCGTGGACAATATTACGGGGCTCCTTTTTATGTCGTGCCTGGTTCATCTGTATTAACACTAGGGCTGGGATCGTTTACACAGTTAACCGGAAACCGTTCCACGTTCGGTTATACGGATTATAAAACCCATATCCGAAAAACGTTTGATGCGGGCACCATTCAAAACCTGCGGTGAACGAGCCAAAAATAGCCAAGTGTCATCACTTAGGTGTACTAAACCAATCACTCAAAATCAGTGAAAGTAGAAAACCGGGGTGGGTAGGGGGCAGCTTATTTACAAATAATCCGCATGGGCTTGCTGTCCCATCAAAGCAGAAGTGGACTCGTTTATACCTAGCGCGAACGGCAGGAAAGCGCCGTCATAACACAAACGAAATGCGTTGCTACCCGAAAACGTAAACATGCTAATTTTTCTGGCTCATAATTTGAAATGAATGGAACATTAATGAAACGTTGTTAAATGTTGTTGTTTTGTCATCCAAGTTTACACGGCCAGTTTTTGATCCCCGACTGTTTGACCTGCTGTGGGACTTAGTTTTTGGCTTACGTTGTCGTAAATAGGCCTAAGCCATATTGTAGAAATGTTAAAGCTACATAAAAGTCAAAATTCTTGATAAAGTAAGTACTTAAATTTATCAACGTCAACTTTCTTCTAGTTTAAATCTCAAAATGCAACATTTAGTCAACAATTGTGCTTGTCTTATCAAGGCCTAAATCATTTTTTTTTCAGCTTTGTTTTTTCATAATGTATTATTACACAGGGATGACATTTTTTTGGCTGTATTTTTTGCTGAAAACGGAAAAACGGTTTTCGTGTAACCGACCGGAAAAAAAAACGGTTAAACGGTTAACTAAAAAACCGGAAAGTACCAGCCCTAATTAACACATTTAGGGGCAACAATTTTAGTTCACAGATTGCATCTGGATGGTGTCGCGAGTTTCAACGCGAAATTTGAAGTTTGATATTTGCTGGTCGTTAGTCGGCCTTAGGTTCAGCAGTCTGTCGGAAAAATGTGAGGTTTTTTTTTGTTATTCGTTGTTGTTCGCCGTTTTCCAACTTCTGCTTGGTGAAAAAAATTTTGGAAAAAAAATGGGAGGTGAAATGTACAGGGACGAATTGTCTGTTTCCTTACTTGAGTACATGTAATGGGGGCTGCTGGCAGTAGCGTTTTAAATTTTTTTGCTGTACTGTAGCCAGTAGACAAGTAATGGCAGTAGGGCAGTGATCTGGCATAGTGGCGTTCTACCTGGAAAACCTGGAAAATTCAGGGAATTTGAACAGTTTCCAGAAAGACTCTTTCACCTGTAAAACTTCGGATACTTCTAAAAGTTTCACTTTATTTCGGTTCAAACTTCATGTCCTTTTTTTCATTTCTGGTAAACTGAAAACTCCTTATGCCTAAGTAATGTGGGCCAAAGTGCATTTCTAGTTTTGTTCAGATTAGCCCTTTCCTACTCTTTACCAATACCAGTTAGGGCATTGCAATTTTTGATTTAGCAAAGCAATGCGATATAGTTATTGTGATTTGAGTGAAATGTGGAAAACATTTTTTCAGTACTGTACTGCACCTTCCGTCGACCAAAAAAAAAATCGGGGAAAAGTGTCAGTATTGGTCTGGAAAACCTGGAAAAAAAATCAGGGAATTTCATCAAGAGCTTTTGAACGCCACCATGTCTGGTGATGACTGGTTTGCCGGGTCTAATCCGGATTACGTTGGTTGCTTATTTCCAATTTAACTTCAGATAATGGGTTACTGGCTGCAGTATATTTAAATGTCTTGACTGCCAATGCACCTCACTTAACAGTACTGCTGGGCGGTATCGGAAATTTTCGGTACGGTATCGGTATTCTGAAAAAAATATTCGGTATCGGTATCAGCCTACCTAGGTAGGTGAAGCATACCCTCCCGCCAAACTGCTACTAAATGATATAGGGCATACCAGGCTGTTTTCCGATGTCTGATTTCAACATCAGTGCACCTCTGCTGCCACTCCGCCACTTTGATTGGAATTGGTCTCGGAGATCGGGTTACAGTTTAATTGTTGCTCGGAATAAACACCTTTTAAAACGAAGCATAAAATGTAGGAATCGACTGAATCTACTTTTACCAAATCCATATAATTTACAAGATTGGCTGAATCAGATCTGGATCCTAACCGAATCCAAACAAAAAACATTTGTACAGACTAACTGTTCACTCTACCTGAATGATTGAGTCAACTTTAAAAACTGAGTAAATATTTTGCAAATTGTTCACTGGTTTTTCCCCTATAACTTCTGAATAGTTTATGCTATCAATTTGAATTTAGCTCCATTGGAAGCTGGTGAAAAAACGCTTCGAATGGTATATTGGAATGTCCAAATCGGCCAACAATTGGCGAAGTTGTTAAAAAATCAGCTAGACACTAAAAGAGTACGGTATTTCGGTATTATGCAAATACTGATTACGGTTTCGGTTTTCAAAAAATACCGATAACCGCGGTAAAAATACCGATACCGCCCAGCACTACTTAACAGTACGTAGGTTACATGCATATGTGGCTTACTGGCAGCAGCTTTTAAATTGTCTTGCTTCCAGTCCATTGTTTTTACAGCACATAAATAAGTCCCACTGGCAGCATCATTTTAAGTTCCCTTGCTGCCAGTACAGCTTCACTCTTACAGTGAATATAATGGGGTTTAATGACATCAGTGTTTCTTTATTGCCAAAACATCTTAACCTGGTAATTTTAGCATTACATTCCTCGCATGCGTGGTGCGGTCCTCCCATATAAAAGCGACAGCGCGCACGCTATCTGCATTCATTTTCGTCCAGAGGTGTCTCCACGCCACCTCGCTCCACGGTTCCCCGACTGTCGTTTGGAAAATTGGATTCTTCCCGAAGATGGACAACGCTTCGCCCGCCGCTCGTCCTCGTGCTCTTGCTTACTTCGATCTTGGCAGCCGTTGGGCATCCGCCCTCGACCTCGCCGCGCCTACCCGTACGACACCCGCCGATGTCATGCCTGATGTCGCATCGCCTGACTCTCCACTCCTCCCGGGCCAGCGCTCACCGCTCTTCGCCCCACTGGATCTTTCGTCGCTTCGACAAGACCTTCAAGTCGCCAAGGACTCCCACCGGACCGCCAAGCGTAACCTCCGCCGAGCGACGCTCGCCCATTCTCCGGAACGAAACTCGCCGCTCGACCTGTCATCCAACTCCTCCCGGATAGGCCTAAGCATCAGTCGCAGTGTCGTACGAGAAATCGTACACGACACTGTCCGCCACCTACAGTCCAACCCGATGCCACCTCCCTCCTGCACATCATCGGTACGAAAGGCCCGCACCGAAAGGAAGCGTGCCGCTTCCCCCCCGCCGGCCTCGGCATCCAAGCGCAAGCCAGACGACACATTGTCGTCGCGCCACCCGCTGTTGCCCGCCCCTACTGCCGAGAAGCGCATCAGGTTCCCGGACGACACTCCTGACGAAGCCACCCTGTCGCTCGCAGCTCTTCTAAAGACTGTCGAGGAGACGGTCCCGGACTGCTTCCTATTCAAGCCCTCAAAGGTACCGGACGCTCCCGTCATCAACCGTGGCCTAACGACAGGCCTTGGATTTGCCTCCAGGGACAAGGACGCCAAGCCCCGCTGCCTCCTGGGTCAGTCTACGACACTCCTGACGTGTCTACTCCGCAACGAAGGCTCCATTCTAGGCAAAGGCGATCCCCTTCTTCTCGACACGGAACCCCCGGTGCCACGTCCCGGCCGTGAAAACTGCTTCTTTAGGTCCTTTGGAGACGGCGCCACAAACCCCCCGCAATTTCGAAACCTATCCGGAATGCAAATTCATTTGCAGCGAAATCAAGATGGACTTCGGCACTTCGATGTCCATACCCAAGAAGGCCGACATTCCAACCTTCGTGCTGTACGAAAACGACAAATGTCTACGGCTAAGCCTACGGGTGGCCTTCTAAGCTGACGTCCTGCACACGGCTATCAATGCCCTATGTGAGAAACTGGCGTCCGACAACCCTACGGAAGAACTCAAGAATTTGCCGTCCCTGATTTCCCAACTCTTCCAAAAGGCCAACTTCGCCACCTACCACGCCATGAACAGGGCGACAAGAGCACTGTTCAACAACACCCTCCTCCTTCGCGACATCGCCCTGTCGTCGGCAAACAACCTAAACTTCTCAACACGACATCGCCTAAGAAACCAACCGATCCACGAGTCTGAAACTCTTTTCCGGGGACAGATCCCGACACTCGCTCCTCATCTCGATGTCTCAAGAAAACCAAGGTCACAAAAGCAATCCATGCCCTCAAACCCTCTTGTGGAACAGACAAGCCAACCCCCGCCCCGCCGACGACTGCCGCAAGAACACGGCATCATCCTCTAGCCGCCCGGACGACACTGCCGTTCCTCAACAACGAAACCAGCAGCCCTTTCGTTCCGACGCTCCTCGCTCCCGCCCCGGCCAACGCTCCCAGCAGATGCGCGCCGCTACACCCGAACGAAGGAGCCGATTCTCATCCCCCGGGGTGGAAGAATGCAACGTAAAAATCAACAATGACGCCTTGCACCTGGCTGGCCTCCCGGTCGGAGCCAGATTACGCCATTTTCTCCCGGCCTGGCAAAAATTAACCACCAATCTGGAAATCCTGTCAATAATAAAACACGCTTTCGTCCGACGTTCCTACACCAACCGCCGGTGTCGCCATCGCCCCCGTGGGACTTCTCACCTCAAACGACAGCTTCCCTGTCGCACGAAGTCACGGAGTTGCCACGGAAGAATGCGGTACGACAACTCTCCAACCCAGGCCCTGGTTTCTACAGCTCGATCTTCACCCGCCCAAAGAAATCAGGAGGCCTACGCCTAATTTTCAATATGAAACCCCTCAACAAGTTCATCCAAAACGAACATTTCAAGATGGAGACCCTAGAATCCATCTGCCAATCATTCATGCAGGACGATTGGACAGTCACCATCGATCTGGAAGACGCTTACCTTCACGTCCCCCTTCATCCAGCAATCACCCACTACTTTCGTTTCATCTACGACCAGAAAGTCTTCGAATTCCGCTGCCTCCCCTTCGGCCTGAATGCGGCCCCAAGGATCTTCACCCTGGTCCTAAAGCCAATCTTGGTTAACCTTCACCAGCACCAAATACAAGCCAGTGCCTATCTCGACGACTGGGCCCTCAACAACGCGGACCCGTATCAATTGGAACTCAACAAGGACAAAACCATCAACTTGCTGCACAGCCTGGGGTTTGCCGTAAACCTAGCAAAGTCACGACTCCTTCCAGAACAAGTCTTTACGTTCCTCGGAGCATCATTCGACCTACGTTCGGCTTCAATCTATCCGTCCCCAGAACGCAGGGAGGGTCTCCTGCAGCACATTCGGCACTTCCGTCTCCAACCAAGTTCCTCCGCCCGGGAACTAAACTCCCTCATCGGAAAGATGGATGCAATGGCCAACCTGGTCCCTTACGGGCGGTGGATGGTAAGACCATTCCATCACTACCGGATAGACAACCACTCAATCAACCAAAACAATCCGGACAGACAGATCCCGCTCAACAAAGACTTCCCCTTCGAATCCCTCCTTTGGTGGTCCGACGTCACAAACCTGTCGAAATCCGTCCCTTTACAGGAACCACCACCCGACCACCGAATCTTCACGGATGCATCAAGCACTGGCTGGGGAGCACACCTAAACAACCAGGAAATCTCCGGCTTGTGGCCTGCCACCCTCGAAGACCACATCAACGGGCTGGAACTACGCGCAATCCTCCTAGCCCTCCGCCACTTCCTCCCACTCATCAAAAACAAGGTCATACAGATCCAGGCGGACAACACAACAGCCCTGGTCTACATCAGAAAAGTAGGCGGAACGAAATCAAGATCGCTCCACAACTTAATGACGGTAATCTACAATCTGTGCATCCCACACAACATCACCCTCCTTCCATCCCAGGCAACAGGAATGTGATTGCAGATTCTCTCTCACGCCTGAAACCACCAGCAAGCGAATGGTGCCTCAAGAAATCCATCTGCGAATCTCTCTTCAACATCTGGAAAAGACCAATGCTGGATCTATTCGCCACGAGGCACAATGCCAGACTTCCCCACTACATCAGCCCGATACCGGACGACTCAGCAGTAGCAATAGACGCTCTCACGTTCCCATGGCACTACCTGTTCGCCTACCTATCTCCACCATTCAAACTGCTTCCACAAGTACTTCGGAAAATCGAATCAAGCCCGGGTCTTTTCATCCTAATAGCCCCCCTCTGGCCGTCGGCAGCCTGGTTCCCGCTCTTCCTAAACCTAACAGTCGACTCTACAAGAAGTCTCCCTCATCTACCCGATCTTCTGTCGCAACAAAAGGGAACAAAACCACACCCGAACCTCCAACTCCTAAACTTACACGGGTGGCTACTATCATCAAACTCCTCAAAAAGGCTGGCATTCATCAAGAAGAGGCTGAACGCATCGCATCCAAAGCAACCAGAGAATCAACAAGCCGCATGTATGACAGCCACTGGTCAAAGTGGATTCATTGGTGTATCGCAAAACGCACAAATCCACTCAACCCCTCTCTTCCCGAACTCCTAAGCTTCTTCGGTGACCTGTTCAACATCGACAAACTCAAAGGCTCCACCATCCTCGTCTATCGGTCTGCATTAAACTGCGTCTTCAAAGCTGCCGGTCGCATTGCCCTACTGGAAGACTACCGAATTTCTGCCTTACTACGCTCATACGAAAACGATCGACCTACCACTAGACGATCCGTCACCGACTGGGACCTCTCCATCGTCTTACAATCACTAATGGAGAACCCCTATGAACCCATGGAAGACTGCTCACTCCACCTCATGACCCGCAAAACTGTCTTCCTCGTAACACTGGCAGCAAGTCTAAGATGTTCTGAGATTCAAGCCCTCTCGGCAGACCCGGCATACTGCATTCTTCGGCCCAAATTTCTCATCAGTCACACTCTTCCCAAGAGCGTCCTTCAGAGCAAAAACTCAAAAACCATCCGAACCCTCGAAACCCATAACATTCCCTGCCCTTTCAAACCTCGCTAGGAACGAACCGGAACGCCTCCTCTGCCCAGTCAGAGCTCTCCGCTTCTACCTGGCCCGCACTCAACTAGTAGTCGGCCGAAACCGAAACCACTACCGAAACCAGAGATTTGGTTTCGGGCGAAACCGAAATCGCTACCGAAACTAGCAATTCAGATTCGGCCGAAACCGAAACCATTAAATTGGTTTCGGCCGAAACCGAAACCACTACCGAAACTGGAACCAAAACCTAACATTAAGAATATCACTTTTAATAATTAGACAAAAAGTAAGGATAATTATTATATAATGAGTGTATGGTTTTTCACAGACGTAGACTAGACTGGGAGGCAGAGACCGGTGGGTGTACCTCTTTTCTGCTGCTAAGCTGAGCAAATCCACGCG
>JAHWFP010113460.1:25111-41063 GCA_023313725.1 Lithobius niger
TAATACACACAAAAAATATTTACTGATGGCCTCTGCAGGGCTCCGTACCATTCTTCGTGGTTGTCTGGAATGTTACTTAGACTGTGTCACTTGTCACGACCTTGGGTGTGTTGTGTTGACCAGTTTCAGTCACCAACCTTCACCATTGTCGGTCACCACTCGCCAAATGAGCAGGTGGGCAGTTGAGCAGTTGGCAACTTGATTTTGGCACTACTCTTGTTAGATCTAGCTAGAAACAAGCGGCTCGCGGCGTTGCGTGCAAAATTATAAGGACCATTCAACCAAGAATACAGTACTCTTTACCTGATTACAGAGTTAGATTAATGCATACAATATGTAAAGACACAGCAGAACTACTAAAAGTTTTTCTATGGACAGTGGCAGATGAATATTAATATCCAATGGCGTAATGGCGAGTACTACATAATTCGCATTCATGAAAGTTGCCAGTTACCTTAAAGGGCAAACAAAGCAGTTTACAGTAGGCTTATAGCCTTAAACATTATTAAATAAAAAACGTTTGAAATCTGTGGTATACAGCTTTCCCCAATAAGAAAGAATTCAAAATGTATATTTTTTACCATTTCTTGCTACTGTACCAAATGCTGTTTTTAAGCAACTGTCTAAATGTAACAACATTTTAAAAAGCGCACATGCAAATCTGGTGGCAAGAAATGCTACTAAAAAGGAAAATTTTTAATTCTTTCGTAATACTGTATTGCAGAACGTGTTATAGACTACACAGTGGTGCTTTGTTTTTTTTTCACAGCAGTGTTTAAAAAGGTCTATTTTGCCCAGTAGCATAATTGGTTTTTTGGACATTGGAGGCTATTGCAGACAAATTTTACCCATATTTTTTTCCATTTTGTCAAATGTTTTAAAGAGTTTTCCAATACGCCATTTTAATCGTCTCGACAAGACTTCTCCATTGAAGAAAAAAACAAATAAAAATAGGAGTAAGGCATACAATGAATATTTGGTAATAATTAGACCAAAAATTCAGTTATTCGTTACCGGTATAGGCCAAATATTGGTTTTGCCGAATAAAGGAATAATGTTAAAATTTGGTTGAATAATTGTTTTATACAAATTTATGCAATTTTGTTATGTAGAATGTTTTGGTTTGTGATTAATTGTCGTCCAACATTTATAAAAGAAGGAAATTTATGGTTGTTTGCCTTTTCATGGCAAAAAAGACGAAATTGTACATTTTATAACGCGAGGGGAAGTTTTTAAAAGGCAAAGATGTTCGTTGTATAAATCAACTCTTGTTTCTTAGTATTATCACCAGGAAAGGTGGTCAGCTTGTGTGTACCCTTACTCAGTAGCCTATAGTCATGCATTTGAATTTGTATTTGTTTGTAATTTACTGGTATTCACAAGAATATTCAGCCAAACAATTTGATATTAAGCCGAATATGAAAATTGTTTGATACTAAATATTCGGTATTAGCAGGAGCCGATGAAGAAAACAAACGGGTTCATTTTTTCCTGGTATTAGTTAGTTTTATTATTCAGTTGTATATTCTGTATTTGTCGATTGCATATTCTGTATGAATGAATGGCTTTATTTTAGGTCTAAATTGTACAGCGATTAATTAAAAGCATAAGACTACTGTCTTTTTAGAAGCCATGGAACAAAAAAAAAACCTTATAAAGTAGAAGTATACTGCAACAAGGGTGTACATTTAAAAATGGAAAATGCAAGAGTACAAATGAAAGTACTCAAGTGAGTAGCAAACCATGGGAGTTAGGGAAGTTTATTAGTAGAAGCAAGAGTGAGATAGGTGGTCCTCACGTATCTCACTCTTGGTAGAAGACAGTGAGTGGATATGCACAATGTACAAACCATTTCGTTCTAAATTTAGTAAGACAGCCACTTGCCCAAACTTTGATGGGGACTGCTTTCCAAATACTACCAATTGGCGTTTATTGTAATTTATGCGTGCATTATTCGGTAAGTTGAGTATTTGGTTGTGTCTTTGGTAAATTTCATAATACAGTGCATCCCTAAGCTAATGAAGAAATTATTTAATAAAAACTAACAAACAAATTGGTAACCACACTTAATAACCTTCTGTAACTGCTGCAACAATGACTATTATTTCTGGCATTTATGACTTTGTTATTATTATATGCATGGCAAAGCATGCAATAGACTTAACGGTAAATTTCACAACAACGAAACGCTCATTCTCACAAGCATGACAAACACCATTTTCGCTTGTGAGAATGAGTGTTTCGTTATTAATTTACCGTTTTTCCAGTCTCTCACAGTATAATGTGTTTACTTGTTTTTCAAGATGGTAGACTTAAGCACGGAAAACTCAACTGGTGGTTAAACGGAAACTGTAAAAAAAAAAAAACAGAAATGAAAAAGATTATGTTTATGTTTATAATGGCTAGTAAAAGCAAATTATTTCTAGTAGCCTAATTATAGCTAGTAAAAACTAATTATTTACAGCTAACCTGGCTAGTAAAAAATATTATTTAGTTTTCATTTTACCGAACTGGACAAGAGGGTAGTACCTGCCTGTGTTAGGCCATAAAAGTTAATAGTTTGGATTACAGGCGCGTGCGAGTGCCTTAAATTATCGCGGATCCACATTTTTTATCCGAATCTTGGTCCATCCGTTAAAAATCATATTTTTGCCAAATTTTGGCTTTTTTTGACATTCCAGTACACCATTTTAACCAGCTTGAAACAAGCTTTACAATGGTGCTAATTTCAACCCTCTAGCGCAAAGCACCAGGAACTTATTTGGCAAAAACATTGAATACTATATGACAAAAATAACATATCTGAAAAGTATTTTTTTCTTGGCTGAATACATACTCTTTCAGCTTTGAGCAAGTTACATGTGGTCAGTTAAGTTAAATAAAATAAAACGCCTGGTTACCTGACCGTGCTTTAATTTGTAACCTCACCCGTAAACCAAACAATTTGTTTTTGCGTGGCGTTATTGTAGGTTAAGTTAGGTCAGTTGCCTTTGCTAAACTTTCACCAGGCAGGATACGAGTGGATATGAGCACCCTCCAGTGTTAGGGCTGTTGGCAAAACGATCTGCAAAAATAATAATTTGTATTTTTCTATTCAAAAAATAATGGGATATAATTTTGTATTTACTAGATGACAATTACTGGAATCTAGAAATAATTTGCTTTAACTAGACGCTCCTGAACACCAACAATGTCACAAACATCAAAAGCAAAAGTAGACAATGTAAAAAATCTGGTTGACAGCGAACGATGTGAATAACAGACAATAATCTTGTTTTTTTTTTTTTTTTTTTGTTTCCATTTTCCCATCGCAACGATTAAACCACCAGTCGTCTTTTCCCATCCATTGTTGAGTGATGGGGCAAGTTCTTAGTTCCTTTGTCAAATTACCGTATTTGTTTCGCCCTTGTGAATCTTAACAATGGGCTCTTTGTATAAGTGTTAAACTATATTCGGTAACGGTGTGGTGCACCAGCCTCTATTGATCTCGTTGTTTGCCACTCTTATCGACTTGCTGGTATACATATTGATACCGAGCGCTGTGGTTTGACTGATATGAAAAGACAAGTTTGAAGACAATTTTTCCTATGCATTTTTTGTTGGTTCTGCTGCTGGATACAAGTGTTTAAAGTAATTTTATTTTATTACAGTGATGTCTGTGAAACATTGGCCTGGGCCAGTGCCCAAATTCATTGCCAATGTTCCGTAAATGATGCTAAAGTTAAGTTTCCTCTTTCTTCATCTATTTCCCAAGAGGAAGTGGCAACCTACAATAAGGACACTTCGTTTGCTCCTTGCAAAGGTATTGTTATAAACTAAATGAGGTTTCACATTATCTTTCATCTCTAGTTATTATCTAGTGGTTAGCATATAGTTAGGCTATGTACAGTACTGCTTTCAATTCACTTCCTCTAATGATTTAGACTCTTTTCATTGTAGGTGAAAGGGGCCATGTTGTACTATCAACCAAGCCAAAAATATTATTTTGTGATGTCAGGCTTCTTCCAGCAGAAAGCAAATCTTGTAAGTAATTTTGTTATATTTACTATTTGAACCTGGGATTGCAGCTAGGAAAGAAGAAAGTCTGGCCTACAGACTTGAAAATCATTTCGGTTTACAATCGAAGCATTACTGTTCAAATCAGCTGACCCTTTGGTGTCTCGTGCTGTTTTCTTTTTACGGCACTACTGAAAGTGCTAGTGCTACAGTCACATAAATGTGTTCTCCTTCGTGACATTGTGGCGTGCTTAATCGTTTCCAGGGATTCAAACCGGGAAATACCCTCTCAAGGCTGAAAGATTGGCAAGAATACATCCCATAACGGCAGTAGGAATCTGGTACGGTAGTCTCTCCCTGTATACTGACGTGCATGCAAATATTACAAGAACCTGGCTGCCAATGGCCAGGTTTTACTTTTCAGTTACCAGCAGACCAGAAGATGTAAGAGTTCCAGTCAGTCTACAAAATTGCTAAAGTAATGACCTAATACACGTAATGGTAAGAACGCATGAAAGTAAATTACTTTAGGTACTTTTCATGCCTCCCATGGAATCTTAGCATTCTAAAAGTTAGATAATTTTGATTGAATGTACCAAACCACTCCACGCAGGAAAGCCAGTATTTAGTATAATAGAAGCAAGAACCATTAAAAAAAACAGCGCCTTTGTAGGCTATTGACAGCGACTGATGGTGATATTTCAACATCCCATTTCCGTGGAAGTCTGGAACTGCTCTTGGCAGTATTATTTCAGTTGTTCAAAACGCCCCAATAGCACTGTCTGAAATTGTCGATTACATGCTGTCTTCTGAGCGATTCTATAGCATGCATAAGTAGCTATTCGTACTAGTAGGCCTAATTTAAAAATCTCACTTGTATTCAGAGCTGTTATCAATTGTTCTCCTACAATTTCCCTGTTTAACAACAGTAAGGGGAAATAGATTACCGGCACCCTGATAGCCTACCGTTTCTTATCAACCTCCTTATGACGTGCTTGTAGTAACGTAGGATAGCAACAAGTGTAGCGAAAGTTCATATAGCTGCCCTTTGACGTTAAAGACATTCCAACAAGACAGCTGATGTTCATTCAGTCCCATCGCTACCTCAACCGAAAGCTCTTATACGACTTTAAATGCTCTGAAAGTCGCTGAGTTTATTTGCAAGTATGGTATGCGAAAATAAAACTTTCGAACTTCGTACTTATTCTTTCCCCATCCCTCCACTACAACTTTTTTTTTTACTGTTTAGGTTATTATAATATCAATTCAAGCGTATGTGATTGTGGCACCAGCATTTATACATAAATGAATTCAGACTGATTCGATACTAACAATGGTAAAACTGTGCAAATCCCCACTAGCATTGTGCAACTGGTGGACATATATTTAAAATCGCCTTTGAGGTTTTGGCCGTTAGTATTAGTATTCAGTTTTATTTTTATGGTTCGTTTGTTGACTTCAGGGTGTCTACCAGTCAGGAAATTAACTAGTAGGTCAGGAAGTCGGGGGAAAAAAAGCAGGAAATAGCTCAGGAATTTGCAAATTAGAAATTTGAAATAAAGATTTCACTGCTGGTGAGGACTTGTTCTCTTAATAGACCAATTTTGGCTAAAATTAAAACACTTTGAACTACACTTGGGTAACACATAGTATCTGTCAGTTTTGATTCATTTTTTTTTTTTTGGACCTAGTATGGGAAGTTAAGCCTAGCTGAGCAACCACTTGCTGTTAATCACTCACTTTTTGCCGTAATAAGCATTTAGAAGTGTTTCTGACACGACAAAATAGTAAATATCATGACTGATTCATAGTTGAATCTGCTAGCAGAGACGTTTTATTTTTAATATTTTGATAATATTTTTGCACCCTTACTGCGTATCAAGGAAAACAGTTTTGCATGTTTTGCGGTAGATTTGACTATAATTTGACTATTTTGTGGTTTTGGCGGAAAACGGTAGTGTGGGAATACTGTGCAGAGGCAACATCTTTTTTTTTTTTTAACATAAACTGGTTTCCTGTAGAACCCCTAGCTGTAAGCTGCCACACTCAAGGTGTTTTCTAAAAAGTCAAGTCAGTCAGGAAAAAGTCACGAATTTTCAATGTGCTGTTTTGGTTGACACCCTGTACTTGTATCTTGCAGTCGTAAATTTTAAATTTCCGTGTTAGTCTATTATGAACATTGATTGTTATTATTTAGCCATAGTAACATGCTATTTTGTGGCTGCACGCTACCAAAGCTCAACAGTTGTGTTCTCGCAATAGCAATGTCGCTAATGGTGTAACATAGCGCAGCTGAACTTGTCTGCAGCAGCATCGCCATGAATAAGAAAGTGCCTTCACTCTCTTGCTAGTTATGATTTATCTATTCAAGAAAGTTGCCTACATAGTTGTAAAGACCTGTCATGTTTGTTGATAAGAGTATGAGGTTTTAAATTATCTATTTTCATTGTTCGGTTTCGAATGCAGTGTACGGATTGTTAAGGCTGATGAACATTCATATTCTAGTCATGTGCCTAAAGTTGCCTCTTTGTCTCATTAAAAATCTTGTTGCCGACTGTTGCACTATTGCAGTTTAAATCATGTTTTAATTTATTTTTTTCAATTTATGCATTATTTTAATTTTTTTTCTTTCTCTAGTCATTTATAAAGAAACTATTCCCATGGACGTTCCGCCATCATATCGTGGGCAAGCAATCAAATATTCATACAAAATAACAATTGGCACGCAAAGAGTGAACTGCCCAATAAAGCTGTTAAGAGTGCCTCTTCGTGTGTTGGTGTTAAATGGTATGTCAAGTAATGTTTACATAACATTTACAAGGGACTGAAAAGTATGACAACTAAATATTTTTTTTCTTATGGTGACAGGCATGATTGATACAGTATTGTATAGCGACAGTGAAGATTTGGCTCCGAGCAATCCTTTTCTTCAGTGTCATCAGAAGGAAACCCCTTTAGATTTAGCCATGCAGTTTCTACAAAACCTAACAACAAGAAGAAATCCAAGTGAGTGAAAGCTGAACTTGACCTAGATGCTTGTTGGTTGTCAGTAAGTGGGTACCAAACTGGATGTGCCCGGGTAGAGCATGCCCAGCTCGGTGCTTATTGTGAGCTTAACCTGGTTTGATACACGATTGATTGTTTAGTTTGGTGTTCAGCTAACTTTAAGGTTTATGTTTGATTTGGCCGAAAAATAAGTTTGGTGCAGCTTTAATCGTCAGATGCATTGATTTAGTTAGTTATTTTGGTAACACATGTATTTCGGTATGGTTACCTTTGTGTGGGTGAAAATTTTAATTTCATGTTTCATTATCTGTGCACACCACTGATCTTTCATTTAGTTCACTTCTCTCTTTTAAAATATTTATAATTTAAATCAACAAGTTAATGCCCACTGGGCATTTACACATTTTCGTGGGGGTGCTAATACTGTTCTTAAAAAAAATTAAGAAATCGCGATTAAACTTGGAAAAGTGCTATTTCATGAAATATAATGAAAGTTAGACGAACGGTGTTTTGAGCTCAATGTTGTTAATTACTAGTGTTAGGATTCTAGTTCCGTACCAAATATTACCGGGGATTTGCCCCCCCCCCCCAAAAAACGATAGGTAGAATAATGCTAAAAACTGCGAAGTTTCCTTTTATCCGTGGGAAAATGCTTTTTATTTATATTATTTTAGAATATCCATATTTTACTGACACCATACTAGTGGCATGGGTAGTCCTATCTACCTATCTACCCATGCTAGTGGTTATAGAAATAAATTGAAACTGCAGGCTGTTCGTTTATGTGAGATCATTTTCTGATTACTTAATGGCAAAAAAAGCTGCTACCAAGACAGCTACGGTGAAGGGCGGTAAATGAGACGTACAGCAAAGCCCAACGTTAGTGCCATTGCAGTGGGGCAGTAGTACGTAGCCATTTTGCATTGAAGTCTTGGAGTTTCTATTTTAGCTCCACCATCTCCCTACGATGAAAGCAACAGTTACATTGCTGCTGTTCTGGCACACAACATTAAAAAACAATGCTGCTAAATATGCCAAAAACAAATGAAAAATTCTGCGTTTTAACTTTCACGAATAAAACGGCCAACAAAAATTTACTCAAAACTATTAGTTCCCCGATTTGTATGGGGGTCGACATGAGGATTCTGATATTTTTTAGTTGAAAAATTTGGATTTGTACTGTTACACACAAGCCATAGAACTAAGCGAAATACTGAAATTGCCCTGCATTTTTATATCATTCTTCAGGTGTGATATAATATAAAATTATATAAAATTAAGACAGATGCAGATATGATACAAATTTAATTATACTATAAAATGCGACCTGCCATGGAGAAGTCTTTGATGGCTAGTGTCACCAATACACGATTCATGGACCAAAAACCAAATATAAAATGACTCACCATAAAAAAAAGTAAAAATATAAATCAGTATTTAGACTTACGTAAACAAAAAAGAAAGCTGACTCGGAGAATTCCAGTTAAACATTTTTAACTGGAACAATCATTTAAAACTACTTTTACGCTGTACTGCATCATGCGTACTTGATCGGCTTTAAATATTTTGATCAATAATTTACATAAACACAGACAGATAAATACTAAAGAGTGTAAACATTGTTGTAGTAATTTTCACCACACCAAAAAAAGTAAAAGTGAATGCATGTGTAGCCTGTAATATAGCAAGTGTTTAGGCAAAAAAATATCTAAACTCCACTTTCCTCCATTATTTAATAAGAGTGGGAGGAGAAACGTGTCCTCCATGTTAACAAAGAATAATACAGTAATGCATTAAGCACGTGAAGTTGTATGAAAATTTGTATGCAGGACGATTCAATTCAATCTTCCATAAATAAGAAATCAAAATGGCTTGGGCCATGCAAAGTAAAAAAAATGGTTCTCAGGCCCTCCCACAGCGATTTTTTTGCAAGAAATAAAAATAATTAACGTGCATTTATTAGTGACTTTTCCAAAGTCATCATTAGTCTGATCACTACTGTTGTATCAATGCTACATAATCCGCCGCATCGTCTAAAAAGCATCATATCAAATTTTTTTGGAGGGGTTTCTGAAATCCGATCTATGCTTGCTGCGAATAAAAATTTCCGAAAAATTTCTCTTTAAATGCTGTGTTGAAGCAATCTGACCATTTTTAAAAAATTCAGTATGAAAATGGCACTTTTTTTTACTATAAAATGTGTTAAAAAATATTTGAAAAAAACTTCATCTCTCGTCAGTTTTCAACTTTCTGTGCTCAAGAACCATTTTTTTAACTTTGCATGGCCTGAGGACTGAGCATATAACGTGTCTTATTTCTCGTTGTTACGTTCGTGTCTTTTTTCACAAATGAAAGAACTTTGAACAACTGCTGGGCACGAAACGCAGTAGGCTACCAAGCTGGAAGTCCTGGATTTGAATCTCATCTTGGGCAGTTTTTATTTTCTAAGACTAGTGTAGTGTCACAACGACAGTCTTTAATGCTGACTTACTGCTTCATTAACAATCGGCGAGAAACTAATAACTTTCTGGTTTACTTCAAGAGAACAAAATGCGAAAAAACTCGTCAAAAGGCAGATGGATAGGTGAAAGGGTGACAAGGGTGAAAGAACCCACTAAATTTCAGCCAATCAAAGTCGGGATATCAATACAAAAATGTCTGCTACGAAGTTTTCTACACAGTGTATCAAACCTAACCCATGTAGTGACTGAAAAGTGTTCCCCTTAGAAATAATGTCACCCCCACCAGCAAACTACCGCCAAGATAATTCCACCGAATATTAGATATAAGGTTAAGTGAAAAACCAAGGTTAAATGAAAAACCTGACTACCCATTGCTGATACCAGTAACAACTTTTTTCAACTTCTGAAGTACAGTAATAGACGGTGGGATTATCTTCAGTGCCGGAGCAAGGCGTTGCACCTGGGGCCAAGTAGCTCATTGAGTGCCCGCTTTATTATCAGTAGTAATAGCCCTTGAGCTTTTGTCGATAATATGGCTACTGTTTTCGCACGAAGCCTGTAATCTGATAATAAAACTAACGAATACTAATTATTTTGCAATTATAATTTCAAATTAACTAGCATGAGTTAGTTTTAGTCTGGTTACAGGCTGAGTGCGATAACTTTATTAGCCTATTATCCACAAAAGCTAGAGGGCTATTTTATTGGAGTATATCCCAATTCAAAATAAATAATAACAAAACGACTGAGCATTCTTTGTGTTTATGAATATTTATAGCGTAATGCTACGTTCATTACCTGACCAGACTATCAGTTCATAAAATTATTTGTCTCCAACGAAAAGTTATAGGCTATGCTGCTGCTGGTGACTTCCTCCTGTTAAACGCGCCGCATCTATCACGCATTGCTGAAATCCGCCGAGAGATGTTACCGTGTGTGTTCCTGTACTAATTTTTAATTGTTTGTTAATAATTACCATGGGATCGGAAAACTAAAAAGACTAATGCCGTAAAAATTAAAATAATTTATGCCAATAGATGGTCGAAGAAAAACTATAAGATACTAGCCAAAAACATTTTAAAGTGTGACGGTAAAATGCGAAAACCATAATGAATACGTCGTGTTTTCCAGCTGCTATAAATAAGAGTCAAAAGCCGTGGGCATTAACTAGCAGTTGGCGTCTGTTTTAAGCTTAGCTTGGCAAGTTGCGCATGCGTACACCGGAAAGGTACCGGGGTATAATCACCCCGATTATACCCCGGTGTATAATCGGGCGATTATACCACACTAGGTCGATTATACCCCGCTCCTCTAACTTCTACCATTATAGCAAGCGGGATATACTCGCTATTATACAGCAGATTGTAACCTCCCGCTCTACATTTTAAAGGATTACAATTGTATTTGTTTATGATAGAGGTGCCTTCTGGCTGGAAAGAAAACTAACAAGAACGTGAATTTGGCAATAAATATTTAATTTTCGGTGCTAAATTTGGGAATTCACAATAAAAATGTTAAAACACTAAAAAAGGTAGGAGTTGCCACAAATTGTGGACTACATACAGCCACCATATTGGATGATCTTCCAACATGGCGGCTGTGTGAAGTCCACAATTTGTGGCAGCTCTCACTTTTTAAAGTATTTTAACATTTTTATTGTGAACAAGTCCCTAATACTGGGCCGAAAATTGAATATTTGTTACCAAATTCATGTTCTTGTCAGTTAGAGGTTACCTCTCATTTAAGCTGCAACTCAAATTAGTGCTTCATTACCAGAATTTAGGCTAGCTTCGCCAACATAGAGCAATTTTTTTTCGGAAGTGGGGGGGGGGTTGCATTTTTCGACGCCCTTTCCCCTTTTGGCACCTGTGGCGGCTGCCCCCTTGCCCCCCCCCCCACCCACCACCACCCCCCTGCTCCAGCACTGATTTTTCTTGGCAGTTTTTTGTTGTCGAAAAAAAAAGTTGAAAACCACTAATTTTCCGACATAACCTAGAAAAAAAGTTTTGAAATTATAAAATTAAATAAATCACTGGTGCCAACGATGGGGGGGGGGGGATAGCGAAATATATACAGTAGGTTGAACGTGTTACAAAACTACGTGTTAGTCAGTTGGCAGATTGGAAAAAAAAATTGAAAAGTGAAAAAATTTTCTATAGCTGGGGGAGAAGGAGGGGGCGTAAATGAGGCCACTTGCCCTCCCAGAAAAACAACCCCCCTAAAATTCTTGAAGGTCAAAAATTGTGATATACTGCTGTTGACACCCACCCCTTAAAAATCGATTTTCCGTCGCAAAATTAACTAAAATCTTCTTACATTTAACGAAATCAACGTTCTATTCCCATAAATCTTGGTTTCTTTGTTGCCAAAACATCTTAACCTGATAATTTAGCATTACATTCCTCGAATGTGATTTTCCCCTGGAGGTTTCTTCCAGTGCGCAGGCGCCTGCTTGCATGTCCCTACTGCGCATGTGCGTGGCAGTACTCCCTTATAAAAGCCACAGCGTGCCTGCTTTCGGCATTCATTTTCCTCCAGAGGTGTCTCCACGCCACCTCGTGCCGGAGTTCCCCAGCTTTCGCATGGAAAATTGGATTCTACCCATGATGGCCGCCACTTTCGAAGCTCCCGCTTCGCTCGCCGCTCCCTCTCATGCTCTCCTTCGTCCGCAAGCCTTTACTTTCACCCTAGGCAACCGCTGGATCTCTGCCCTCGACCTCGCCGCAGTTGGCCGGATCCCTGCTGCCTCCTTCATCCAAGCGCCGCCTTCAAGTGTCGATGTCTTCTCTGACTCTCCTTTGCAGCGCAGCCAGCGTACCCCACCAGCCGAACCAATGGATCTCTTGGCCCTGCAAGCTGACTTTCAACGGGCGAAAGTCGCCTACCGTGAAGCCTAGAAATTTTTTCTTCAAGCCACGCAGCTTCCCGCTCGCTAGCCCGCAACTCTCCTTTGGACCTGTCATCCAATTCTTCCGGGAAAGGCCGAAGCGTTTCCCGTAGTTCGTGACATTGTTCAAGACACAGTCTGAAAGATGCAAGGCAATCCCATGCCGTCCCCCTCTTGCACTTCCTCCGCCCGACACGCCCGCAAGACTGGATCACTTCGATCTCCAGCCAGGGCTCCCGCAAACGGGGCTCTACGGCTCCCACTGACATACAAAAGAAGCGAAAGTTGACCTCGCCCTCTCGTCCGGTGATCTCTCCTGCAGCGACCCCTCGGCTACCGCCGGAATCCCACCGCCTGTCGTCCCGCTTTCGTCCGCCAGACGATCCACTTCCCGGATGATGCCGCTGACGATCAGTCTCTCCCGCTCCGCTGGCCTCGCTTCTGAAAACAGTTAAACAAACCGTGCCCGACTGCTTCCTCTTCAGGCCCTCGCAGTCGGCCGACGCTCCCATGGGCTGAAAACGGGTTTCGGCTTTGCCCTCAGAGACAAAGACACCAAACCCCGCAACCTTCTGGGACAATCCACCACGCTGTTAACCTGCCTACTTCGGAATGAAGGCTTCCTGCTAGGCAAAGGTGACCCCCTCGTACTCGACAAGGAACCACCACCATGTCGCCCGGGCCGTGAAAGCAGCCTCTTTCGCCCGCTGGGCAATGGTGCTACGAAGCCCAACAACTTCGCAACTTAACCAGAATGCGAATTCTTAGGCAGCGAAGTGAAGATGGACTTCGGCACCGCTCTGTCAATTCCTAGGAAAGCTGACGTCCCAACTTTCGTCCTCTACGAAAATGACAAGTGCCTTCGGCTGAGTCTTCGTGCTGCCTCACAAGTTGACGTCCTCAATACAGCGGTCAACGCCTTCTGCGAGAAGCTGTCATCGGATGCAAGTCCTGAGGAAATACGCAATCTTTTGTCCCTAATAACACAACTCTTTCAAAAGGCGAGTTTCGCCACTTACCTTTCGATCTACTGGGCTACCAGGGTCCTCTTCAACAACACGCTCCTCCTCCGAGACATCGCTCTTTTGTCCGCCAACAACCTGAACGTCTCCACGAAGCACCAGCTCCGCAACCAGCCGATCCACGAATCGGACACGCTTTTTCTGGGTCTCATTCTGACTCTCGCCCCACACCTTGACATCTCTAGGAAGCCTAAGCCGCTGAAACAAAGATCTTCGGCCTCTCGTCTCTTTCAGAAGAACAGACTTCCCAATCCCCATCCTTCCCCGGACGATTGGAACAAGACGCCAGCCTCTTCACAATCTTCCCGTCCCAACGATTCCCGTTTTCAGCGAGAAACACGCAGCCCTTTCGGACGCACCAGCCTCGTTCCCGCTCCAGCCAACGCAACCAGCAGAAGCGCACCGCCACTCCAGACCGACGCAGCCGCCACTCGTCACCAGGGGGAAGAAGTGGCTTTCGTAAAAACTAACAATGACGCCTCTCGCCCATCCTGCCTTCCAGTCGGTGCAAGATTACGCCACTTTCTGCCAGTTTGGGTACAACTAACGTCGAACTCGGAAGTCCTTTTCATCATCGAACACGGCTTTCGTCCGGAATTCCTGTCGAAACCTCCACTCCTTCCAACTCCGCCATGGGAGTTTTCGCCACTGACAACACCGCTTCTTTCGTTCGAAGTCTCAGAACTCCTGCGGAAAGAAGCTATAAGGGGATGCCGCAAGCCAGGCCCAGGCTTTTTCAGCTCGATCTTCACCCGACCAAAGAAGTCAGGGGGCTCCCGTCTGATATTCAACATGAAACCCCTCAACAGATACATCCGAAACAGTCACTTCAAAATCACTTCACTTGAAACTCTCGAATCCATCCGTCTTTCGTTCAAACGAAACGACTGGACAGTCACAATCAACCTGGAAGACGCTTACCTCCATGTCCCACTCCACCCGGCTGTCACGCACCTCTTTCGTTTCATCTACAACCAAAGGGTCTACAAATTCTGCTGTCTTCTCTTCGGCCTGAATGCAGCCCCCAGAATTTTCACAACGGTTCTGAAACCAATATTGGCAAACCTACACCAGAACGAAATTCAGGCCAACGCCTATCTGGACGACTGGGCCCTCAACGATCCGGATCCTCTCACACTGGAACGAAACTGAGACAAGACCATCTCCCTGTTGAACCGACTGGGCTTCGGGGTGAACTACTCAAAATCTCGCCGAACCCCAACACAAGTTTTCATTTTCCTAGGAGCTTCTTTCGACCTCCTCACAGCAAGAATTGCCTCCTCCCTAATACAAATAGAAGACCTTCTTCACGCTCGCCTCTTTCAGTCGAAAACAAGTTTTTCTCCCCGGGAGCTAAACTCCCTCATTGGGAAGATGGACGCAATGGCAAACCTCGTCCCCTACGGCCGATGGATGGTAAGACCACTTCACCACCACCGCATATACAACCAGGCAATCAATCAGGACCTCCCGGACAAGCAAATTCCTTTCAGTCCCGACTTTCCTCTAGGCACTCCTTCCTTTGGTGGTCAGATGTCACCAACCTTACGAAGACAGAGCCTATTCACGAGCCCCAACCCGACCTACTCATCTTCACAGATGCTTCGAGAACCGGCTGGGGTGCCCACCTCGGCACACAGGAAGTCTCAGGCCTTTGGCCTCCTACCTGCATGGACCACATCAACTTCCTCGAGCTTCAAGTAATCTTACTCGCCCTGCAACACTTCCTTCCAAAGATCAGAAACAAGACAATATAAGTCCAGTATCGACAACACGACGGCCTTAGCCTACATAAGGAAAGAAGGTGGAACAAAATCAAGATCTCTCCACAGCCTAACGTCAGAAATTTTCAACCTCTGCATACCGCACAACATCACATTCCTTCCTCTCCACATCCCAGGCAACAGGAATGTGATTGCCGACTCTCTGTCACGCCAGAAACCACCAACGGGCGAATGGTGCCTCAAGAAATCCATTTGCGAATCTCTTTTTACCATTTGGGGCACCCCGATGAGAGACCTGTTCGCCACGAGGCACAGTGCCAGTCTTCCCCATTACATAAAGCCCTATTCCGGACGGAACAGCAGTAGCAGTAGACGCCCTGACGTTCCAGTGGCACAACCTATACGCCTACCTCTTCCCGCCCTTCAAGCTCCTTCCACAAGTTCTTCAAAAAATCCAGGAAAGTCAGAGCTTGTTCCTGCTCATAGCCCCTCTCTGGCCATCAGCAGCGTGGTTCCCCTCCTTCTAGACCTTTTAGTCGACACTCCAAGGTGTCTACCTCCTCAACCAGATCTTCTGTCCCAACAGAAAGGAACAAAACTACACCCGAATGTACCAAACCTCAATCTACACGGGTGGCTACTATCATCAAACTCCTCAAAAAGGCTGGAATTCATCGAGAAGAGGCCGAACGCATCGCCTCAAAGGCAACCAGGGATTCCACTAACCGGATGTACGACAGCCACTGGTCTAAATGGATTTGTTGGTGTATCACAAGACAAGCTAATCCTATTTTTGTCGTCCATCGGGTGGAAATTCCACTTGCCCTGGTCGAGGTATCCACAAAGGCGGAGTGT
>JAHWFP010113460.1:41463-56607 GCA_023313725.1 Lithobius niger
TAGATGGCGCCAATTATCCAGTTACTACTGATATCGATAAGGGAACGATAAATTTTGCAAGTCTATGAAACTCTTTAAATTTAATAGATTGGGACCAGCTCGTATTTGGGGTCCACTCCAACATTGAGGAGGCCTGGCACTGTATCCACAGGGTCCTTACAGGCCACATTGAGTTTAATCGTGACCAGCCCAGATTGAGCACTAAGAGGGGACGTTCTACTCCATGTAATATTGCGAAGCTTAATCGACTCAAACTTAAGCGTTGGCACTGTTGGAAGGCAAATCCTTGCTCTGAAACTCTGCTTGCTTATAACGCAGCCCGGAAGGAATATTCTATCGCAACTGAGATTTGGCATAAAACCAGGGAGATCTCCGCCTTACGTGAGGGTAACCATGCTGCACTTTTTAAACTCTATAGGAAACTAAATTCCCAGGCACGTACGATACCTCCACTTAAATCTGGAACATTCCTCTTAACGGATAACCGGGTAAAAGCCGAACTCTTATGTGACATTTTTGCTTCTAATGCGATCGTGGATGATGGAAACCAGGAATTGCCCTGCTGTCAACTTTTGGACACTGAAAGTTCATGTCCTCAGGTCACGTTTACACCGTTTTCGGTATTTCACGCTGTTAAAAAACTGAAACCTAGTAAATCATGTGGTCCGGATGGTCTTTCGGCTTTCTTGCTCAGTGAACTAGCGGGGGTTCTTAGTTATCCCCTTTCTAAGCTTTTTACTCTATCTTATTCCCAGGGTAAACTTCCAGCAGACTGGAGGTCAGCAAATGTTATACCAGTGTTTAAAAAGGGCTCCTCCTCTGATCCATCAAACTATCGTCCTATTGCCTTGACGTGCGTGGTGTGTAAGATCATGGAGTCTATTATCCGAGACAGTATAATCACGTTTTTTGACTCTCATTCGCTCATTACCCAGGATCAGTTCGGCTTCCTCCCAGGAAGATCTGCAACGCATCAACTATTGGTGGTCCTTGACAGATGGACCTGGGCACTCAATGAGGGAATCCCAACGGACATTGTGTACTTCGACTTTAAGAAGGCTTTTGAATCAGTGGTTCACCGTAAACTTCTTCTTAAGATCAAGGGCTGCGGGATAAACGGTGATCTTCTGAATTGGCTTGCAGCATTCCTCACCCACCGAACTCAACGGGTATTTATTTCAGGTGTTCACTCATCTCTGGTAGATGCCCCCTGTGGGGTCCCCCAGGGCTCTGTTTTGGGTCCCCTGCTTTTTCTAATTTACCTGAATGATCTGAAATTTGCTGGGGATCTTTGTTATGGGTATAAATTTGCAGACGATTTGAAAATTGGCTCGGAAATTTACTCCCCTACCTGCTCTCTGGCCCTTGAGACCGAGATCCTACATGTTGAAGAGTGGTCAAATAAATGGCAACTCCCACTTTCAGTCCTGAAGTGCCACTCCTTCCATGTGGGCAAACAGAACCTGTGTAATCAGTATATACTCGAAAATCAGGCACTTCCCTCGAAATCTGAGGTGCGGGACCTGGGAATCTGGTTTACCCAAGACCTGAAATCATCCCTGCATTGTGCTAAGATCTGTGCCGCTGCATACTCCCGTTCTGCTATCGTCAACAGGTGTTTTAAATCCGGTAATGTCCAAATTAAGATTTGGGCCTTTAAAGTTTTTGTGCGGCCTCTTCTTGAGTATGCCACTCCTGTTTGGTCCCCATATCTTGCACGAGACATCGATGCTCTGGAGCATGTCCAGCGTAGATTTACGAAAGGTCTCCCGGGTTTTCGGGATTTAAACTATGGGGAACGTTTGTCCAGGACTTGCCTGGAACCCCTCGAACTGCGTAGGCTAAAATTTGATCTAATAATGGTTTTTAAGATTCTGCATGGACATGTTAAGGTCGACCTCCCCTTATTCGATTTGGCGCCAGTCTTAAATCGCACTAGGGGACACAGTTGGAAATTATTATATCCCAATTCTCATCTGGACTGCCGTCGTAACTTTTTTTCGGTCCGGGTCATCCCCATTTGGAACGCCCTTGACAAGGAGATTGTAAATGCAACAACTGTGTCAGATTTTAAGAGGCTCCTCCAGCAGGCTGATCTCTCTATATTTCTTAAACGGCCTGTTACTACATAAAGGAATGCATCACACACAGCCTAACCACAAGGACCAGAGTAAGCGGCTCACCACCCTTCTGCCATCCTTCCACTCCTGTGGTAAATTTTTTGTTTATTATTATTATATATCAACCCACCTCTTCCCACTCTTCTAAACTTCTTCAGAGACTTGTTCAACATCGACAAACTCAAAGGCTCTACAATCTTGGTCTACCGATCTGCTTTAAACACCGTCTTCAAAGCCGCCAACAACACCAACCTACTTGACGACTACCGAATCTCAGCCCTTCTACGTTCATACGAGAACGAAAGACCCACTACCAGAAGGTCGATAACAGACTGGGACCTTTCACTCGTCCTCCAGTCCCTATTGGGTGAACCATATGAACCCGTACAGGACACCTCTCATCACCTCATGACCCGCAAGACGGTTTTTCTCGTCACTCTTGCAGCCAGCCTTCTGTGTTCGTAAATTCAAGCCCTCTCAGCAGACCCAGCATACTGCATCTTCGGCCCCAACTTCTCCTCTGTCACTCTATATCCAAGATCAACATTCAGAGCCAAAACACAAAAACTTTCGGAACCCCCGAAACCAATCACTTTTCGAGCTCTACCCACCCTATTAGGAAACGAACCTGAACGCCTCTTGTGTCCAGTCAGAGCCCTACGCTTCTACCTAACCTGGACACGCCATGAGGACATCCGACGAGGAAGAAACCAACTCTTTCTTCCAGTTGATCCCCAATCTGGCGAAACATCAGCAGCCATGGTATCAGATGGATTAAGAAAACAATCGAGGCAGCATACGAGAAAACCCCGAATGAGAGTGACGGCTCACGAACTAAGAGCTGTCTCCACATCATGGGCCTACCACAACGCCATTCCAATAGAAGAAATTCTAGCAGCAGCGTCATGGCGCTATCAATCAACCTTCACCTCCCACTACCTCAGGGACATGTCAAGAGAAGAATCAGGACTACACCGGCTGGGACCAATCATCGCAGCCAAAACTGTGGTCAACCCCCCATTAAGCACTCAGAACACAGAAGCAAGCCATCCATGAAGGAAGCAAGCCACCCAGATGGATGCAAGCCACCCAGATGGAAGCAAGCCATCCAGAAGGAAGCAAGACCCAAAACAACGGCCCTTTTCAGGGCCACCAAACCCTACGAAAGAGGTCCAAGTTCCTGTTCTCACCTGTTCTGAATAAAGTCCATTTTTTCTCTTCCAGACAAAAGATTTTTGGGGGAACGCCTGCTTGCATCCCTAGGGCGCTCGTCAGGACGGTGCCCGCCACCAACTTTGATGAGGTCTGCTGATAATGCTAAATTATCAGGTTAAGATGTTTTGGCAACGAAGAAAGAACATTTTGCCGGCCCCCAGCCAGGCCGGCTAAAAATGGTTTCTTTGTGCCTAAAACATACTTAACCTACTCCCGCCCTGCCTCCCCTCTCGAGTCACCGCGTGACATATTGAGAGTAAAATGAATGCCGATAGCAGGCACGCTGTCACTTTTATAAGGGAGTACTGCCACGCACATGCGCAGTAGGGACATGCAAGCAGGCGCCTGCGCACCGGAAGAAACCTCCAGGGGAACATCACATTCGAGGAATGTAATGCTAAATTATCAAGTTAAGTATGTTTTAGGCACAAAGAAACCATTTTTAGCCGGCCTGACTGGGGGCCGGCAAAATATTCTTTTTCTCTAAAAGCTTCATGCTTTTAACAAAATCAGCTTTTAATCCAACACGATTCACGGCAGTATTTGTATTTGTGTTAGGCCTAGCGATCGATCATTGACGTGCGTGAACTAGATTCAGCCTAGCAAAAACACAATGCCTTCCAGTTTTTGTGCGCCAGGATCGGCAATTGTCACGTCCGATTGACGCAACTCAAGACCAGTGTGATGATGTTGGAGGTGTTTTGTGTGCAAAAATATTGCCAGGAATTTGTGGGTTGACCTGCAGGAGTACATAAAGAGTAGTCGTGAGGTAACCATAAAATATCGTGCTACAAATACTGAAAACGTCATGCTATAAAAACTGAAAGTGATTGGTGTGCACAATATGTCATATGTGAGGACTCTTGTGCTGCGATGATGAAGGGATGAGTTGGAGAAAGAACAGAACGGGGGAGAGTGTGCCTGAAGTGAGGGAGGAGGGCCATCAAGATGCGACATTCGCATGTCGGGAATAAACCACAAGCTTTTGGTTTGGTTCAGGGATTGAGCTTTCTGAAGCCCAGATGAGCGTTTTGAATTCTGATTTGAAGTTTGTATTAGTGTACCCGGGTGGGAATGTGGAAGTAATGACGAACCTGGTGGCTGATGTTGAACAATTGCTTTCGGGATTCTCGTGGGCCCCCGAAATTAGACTGAAACATAAGCAGATGGTTGTCTGGCCACTTCTAAGGCTAGAGCGAATGTGACGGAGCAAGCCAGAGCTATCCAGACTCTCAGGGGTAGAGACAATATTGTGGTGTGCTAACCCGACAAGGCCAACCAAACTGTGGTGCTCTCTCGGAGCAACCAGTGATGCTAGAGAAACTTCACAAGCTGAGTGTGACAGGAACAAGCTTACCCTGGGATGGCGTCGTCAGTGTGAACAGCTCCCAAAACTAATGCAAGTTAAGTCTCCCACACGAACTAATCAGTTACGTTACTGTCTTCTGAAGGTTGGGTCTACTACTGTAATACATTAATACAGGGTGGTCCACAAAAAACGACCAACTAGTCCAACTTTTCTAGTTAGCACCCCGCAAAACCAGGAGATGACAGAAATCTTCCCGTTTCGTTAGCTTTGATTTCTGTCCTATCCTGGTTCTGAGGGGTACTAACTAGAAAAGTTGGACTTAGAAAATGTTGGGTCGTCTTTTTTTTGTGGACCACCCTGTATATACCTCCACCCTTTCAGTTAACTATCAAAAATTCGCTAGACAGTGGGGGTGTCTTTTGTTGTGACATTTGTTCGTTTATCTGTTCAACACTTGGGAACCCTACTGGTCGACTTATTCCAGAATTCCTAACATCCAAGCCATCAGAAAAGCCAACAACAGAACTTATAACAGCCACTGGAAAAAAAATGGTTTCGCTGGTGTAAGCTACGGAAAGTCAGTTGAATCGATCCCGCTCTGTCTGAACTCTAGTTGCTCGTTTATGAACTAAAATCCCCATTTTATGTTCGTTCTACTAACTTTTCTCCCCCTCCGCCAGGGTGCGCTGCACGTTCCCTCTGATGTCAGCGCCCCCACCTATTCACCCGCATCACTTTTACGGGTACGCCATCTTGCATGGTCGTGCAAGTGTTTGACTGCGTGTTTTGTGAAGAAACATAGTTTTATGGACTAATTCAACGGACTACAGTGACAAGGAGAGAATCCGAAGCTAAGTGCAAAGCTTATTTGAAGGAATGGACTTTTAAATTGTGCAAGCACACTAAGTTAACGCGGGATTTTTATCCATTGTGTCGCAAGTGCCGCCCGTGTGACTTTCAAACCAAAGTGTGTGACCTCTGATCTACATCATGGAGCCACCGTGAAGGATTCTGTTTACCTGGAAGAAGAGGGAGAAGAAGTACAGAAGTTGCGGTCAGTGGATGATAGGCTTAAGACAATGAGTGAACATCCGGCTATGCCCGTCGTGTTTTTGGACCAACAAATTATTGATAGCAAAAAAACAAACATGGCGGCTGCTAGTGCTGTGGGCGTGGTGACAGACCGCTGTAGCATCGGCATCGCATTCCGTTATTTTTCAAGATGTAATTAACGGCGGTTTGGTGGATATGGATGTAAACGACACGGATGGTAATCTATGAGACCGATCACCATTTTCTCGATGTGCCGCCGCTGGATGAAAATTGTTTCATTGAATTGGTGGCGGCAACTGCTGGAAGTCTGTTTGATGCCAAGGCGAACGAAATGGAAGGTCGGCTGTTGTCGGGTTTTGAGGCGAAGCTTGGACGATTTTTGAGCGAGGTTGTGCATCAAATTGGCCCAGTTTTGCAGACGACACGAGCTCCAGCTAGTGACGGTTTGGGGAGTTTGTCGACGAACGCGATTTTGCCGGAAACTGGTAAGATGTCGCCACAACTGACGGACATGTCGCCGGCGACACGAGCGGCCCGGGACAAGGAACACGATCGTCACGCGCCCAGTGTTAACAAAAAAAGTAGGAGTGGGAAAAGCGTGTCAAGTAACAAGCCTAAGTCGGCAAGGAATGAAAGTGGTGTTGGAAAAAATAGGACGACCGCTCCCGGTGGGGAAAATAGCGGTGCGGTTCCTAAGTCAAAAGACACAAAGTCGGAACGGGCACTGTCTGTGCTTCGGTTATCCCAGCAAAATTTGCAAGTGCCAGTGCGGACAATTTTGCAAAGCTGGTAGATAAGATGAGTGCAATGTTTGAGGGCGGTTTTTTAACGGGCCGCTGTCGACGCGCATAGCACCATCAGCGACAAGAGTTGGGAGAGGTGATAGAGCCCCATGAGCACCAAGAGGCGCCACTCCGTCGCCAGGGGTCGCCGCAAGGAAGTCAGTGTCACCAGGTGTCGCCAAACAGTGGGAATGTGTCACCATTCAGTACAGAGGTGTGTCCAACACCACGGAAGCGGGCGGCGTCGCCCGTCGCGGGTTTGGCAAAGCGGAAAGCCACTAGGGATGAGGAAGATGAGGAAGAAGGTACCGTAGATTACCCCTTCAACGAAGCCCCAGGCTACGTCCCATGGAAGGAGTTTATGGAAATCACTTTCAAACACCTTCAAGCCACACGGTTTTTCAAGGAATGCCCTGTCCGGCCCACGAATCTTGATGACCCCCCCCCCCATGGAGACGTTTGCAAATTAAGGTCAGGTCAAGCCGGAACCTGTTCACCTCCCTCAGTCGGCAGTGTTGTTTCGTCAGCTACTGAATACGGAGGCGCTAACTCGTACGGACGCGCCCCCCCCCCCCCCCCCCCAACCCAATGAAGATGAAGTGGTTTTTCCGATCAATGGGGGCTGGTGCCCCGAACAAGAAGAGGTACTGGACGTACCCTGAGACCGAATATATTAGACGTGCAGACGGGAACTCGAATCCACCATGAAGACCCCTCAACAATTGTTGGTACCGCTGGGACAATTCAAAGAGGATGATGTCATGCTGAGGGCCAGCATCTGGGCTAGTTCTCAGGCGGAGTTGGTCTACTCGGCTTCGACGGCGACACTAAAAGCTATGGCGTTAGTCAATCCTGAACTCCGTGTGAATAAAAACCATACGCGATGTATGTACCTCCTCAAACATGCCTCTTCTTTTCATCAGGACAGTTTGAATTGGCAGTGCCGCCTAGCCATGAATAACACGTTTCGGAGGAGGGATGCGTTACTCGAGTTGGCTTCAGGTCTGCCAGTTGATACGGTGGGGAAACTGCGGTTGCTGCCCATCCACACGTCATCAGAGTTTTTCAATGGGAAGCTACTGGAGTGGGCTCCTGAGCTGAAAGAGAAGGTGAGAGTCCCTCAAGTCGCAACACCCAATCTGCGCGGCGCAACATGTGGTAGAGGCATGTATCGGCTACACACCAGGGGTACTCCCTGGAACAACCCCTACGGTAAGCCCAATGAAGGACGGAAAGCCACTGATAAGGCACCGGAGCACAACCCCTTTCTTCATTGTCCCACCTCCCAGCCACGCGGGAGGGGAAACGTTATGCAGCGTGGGAGCACCACTTTCAAGAGGAGCTTGCGGCGGCCGCTCCGGAGGTATTGACTGGCAATGGTCAGGACACCAACCCCCCGTTCACCGGCAGGTGGGGGGCAGGTTGTCCGCTCACGTCGCGGCGTGGCAGTGCATCACATCGGATACCCTCATCCTGGAGCATTTGAAAGAGGGTTACCTCCCGCCGTTTGTATCAAATCCAGGGCTTACCAGCTCCCCGCCAAGTTGGCTGGTACACGGTTCATCATTCCCCGACCTGGTCACTGAGATGGCCTTGCTCGTGAGCAAAGGGGCAGTGGAAAGCACACCGGACACGCCGGGATTTTGGAGCCCTGCACGTGTCTTCCAGAAGAAGGGCGGCGGAACGCGGCTAATTTTCAATTTGTTTCTCCTAAATGCGCATCTGTACAAAGAACACTTCCAAATGGAGTCAGTCGACACCATTCGAGAGGCCCTCAGACGCACCGAAGTGACGGTATCCATCGATCTGCAACATGCTTGTCTACACGTTCCTCTCCGGCCGTCGGTGCGCCATTTGTTCCGCCTGGTGGCAGGGCGGGTCTCCTACCAGTTCACTGTGAATCCCTTCGGCCTGGCCAGAGTGCCTTATCTGTTCACAAGGTTGATGAAGCCCGTTATCGCTCACATCCATGGGATCAAGGCGCATGTGTTCCTCGACGATTGACTGCTCCGACAGAAGTCCAGGGAGGTACTGGAACAACGCTTGGACCGATCCCTGTCCCTGTTTGCACACCTGGGACTGGGTGTGAATGACTGGGCGTCGGAATTCATCTTTCTGGGGGCAGATTTCAACATTTCTCTAATGACGGTCAGGCCTTCCCCAGAGCTGATCGAGAAGACGAGGAACTCGGTGGTCTGTTTCGTCAAGCAGAAGACAGCGACAGTCTTGGAACAGGCTTCCCTAATCGGTATCATCGATTCCAACGCCAGGTTGTGCCGATGGGAGAGTGGCGTGCCAAACCGATCCACTGGTTTCGGAATGAAGAGTGGTTACCACGTACCAGCTTGGAAAGACAGGGTGCCCCTACACAACCTCCCACTGGAGTGCCTGTTGTGGTGGACGGAGAGAATCATGGGGGTGCCCCTGCAGGAGCCAGCTCCGGCGGTCCTTCTCTTTACGAACGTATCCATCAAGGGGTGGGGTGCCCACATTTCCGACGAGACTGCATCAGGACTTTGGACTAGTTGTCGACCGAAACCAAGCTTTTCACTTTCGGCTGAAATCGAAACTACTCCCGAAACCAGTTATTTAAATTCAGCTGAAGCCGAATTCATCACCGAAACTGGCAATTCGGTTTCAACCGAAACCAGTACATCAGTTTTGGCCAAAACCAGAACAAGAACCTAACCTGAATAATATCAGTTTTAACAAGAATTTATAGGGTCTATAAATTCTTGGTGTTAATAATTAGATAAAAGCAACGATAAAAAAAAAAAAAATCATGAGTGTGTGGCTTTTTGTAGACAAGGTCTAGATTGGAAGGCAGAGCCTGGTTAACCCATTTCTCGCCCTATGCTGAGCAAATCCACATGCGACCTCTCAACAGCCCCCCCCCCCCCCAAATGTTTCAGAATTAAAAAAAAAACTGTCAGTGCCAAAACCGAAACCTAAATTCGGTCAACCTCTACTTTGGACGTTTGAGGAAGCCGCCTTACACATCAACGTCCTGGAAGTTTGAGCTATTCACAGAGCCATTGCAACTTGGGATGCGCAACTTCAGGGTGCTATGGTTGGTGTGATGTGCGACAACACCACAGCGGTGGCGTATATCAGGAGAGGAGGAGGGACACACTCGAAGTCCCTTGTGGACGAGACGTCGAGGCTTTTCCAAACTTTCTTTGTTCAACATCATTCTGGTGCCACGCCACATAGCGGGGGCCCTGAATGTGTGGGCGGACAAGCTCTCCAGGAGTGCCCGCATACCGACCACGGAATGGAGACTGGACCCAGCAGTGTGCCAAGCGTTGTTTCGGGAATGGGGAGAGCCGTCCCTCGACGTGTTTGCTACACGAGCCAACCACCAATTACAATGCGTCGTGTGTGCAACAGATGCACTCACCCTGATTTGGGAAGGACTGAATGCGTATCTTTTTCCACCGTTCCGGCTGCTCCAGAAATCTGTGAACAAGATACGGTTATCACGCGGTCGGTTTATTCTTGTAGCACCGTGGTGGTCAGCTGCACCATGGTTCACTGAGGTGATGGAAATGACCAAGGCGCCGCCGCAACGATTGACCATCACGGATCACTTCCTCACGCAACACCAGGAACGGATAACCCACCCAAACCCTGCCATCCTAAATCTTCACGGGTGGTTACTTTGATGGACCATTTCAAACAACAAGAATTTCGTACAGAGATGGCGGCGATGCTGATGGGGTGCCTTAGGGAGTCAGCGCAGCTGAACAACAATGTAAGAGTGGTGCGGCAAGAACAACTGCGACCCTTGTGGACCCCTGGTTCCCGACCTCACAAAGATTTTGGAGGACCTGTTTGTGAAAGGGCTTTCCCCGAGCACCATCAAGGGCTACCGCTCGGCTGTCAATTCGGTGTTGTCTTGTGTCGGGGTTGGAGAAGTGGTTTCTAGTGCCATGATTACTAAGTTGATGACGGCATTCGAGCTGGCATGGCCCAAGCAAGTGACTCTCTTTCCTAAGTGGAACCTACCGCTGGTGCTGCAAAGCCTCATGGGACCACCATACAACCCAGCAAAATCGTCGACTTTGCTCTGTCTGTTGCAGAAAACTGTGTTTTTGTTGGCACTGGCCTCTGCAGTGCGTCAGAGTGAATTAGCGGCTTTTTCACGTGACAGTGGACGTGTTCGATTTGCTGACAACTGGTCGGAGGTGTTCTTGACGTTTCCAGCTCATTTTCGTGCGAAGAATAGCAGGCCAGGGATCAAGCCGAGGCCTTTGTCCATCAAGGCCCTGGGCAGATTGTTTCCACTAGGTGATGAGGAACGGCTCCAATGTCCGGTGCGGGCGCTCTGGTATTACATAGATGCGACCGACAAGAAGTTCTTCGGCATGGGTCATGAGGCAGTGCGGGAGAGTCCTACTCCCCTGTTTTGTGATGTGGATGAGGTGTTATTAGGGGCCTGACCCCATTCAAAATGGGAAAGTGGATTTGCGCAGTGATCCGGAGGGCGTATGAGATGGGCCCGAACTACGTTGATGTAACACCAGACATTCATGCCCATGATTTACGGGCACTTGCGGCCTCGTGTGCGTACGGGT
The DNA here is from genome assembly GCA_023313725.1 of Lithobius niger. Taxonomy (NCBI): domain Eukaryota; kingdom Metazoa; phylum Arthropoda; class Chilopoda; order Lithobiomorpha; family Lithobiidae; genus Lithobius; species Lithobius niger. The sequence goes on from JAHWFP010113460.1 coordinate 52,520, forward strand.
GTGGTACGCCTTTGAACGAAGTTGTGACAGCATGCTCTTGGCGCCACCCGGCCACATTTATCAGACACTATCTATGCAACACTAGTGGCCTGGCGGGGGAGGCGATTGTGCAGGACCACATGGCCGCGGGGCAATCTTTCCATCAGTGATAAGCGAGGTAGAGCGTCTTGCCTATAGGAGTCGCATGGCAGTGCAGTGTGCAGGAGCGTGCGAACAGTTTTCTGTTAGGGTGTTCCCCGTTTGGACTGGTGGGATCAGATCTGGCGCTGTCTCTATGGAAACTCTAGTGGACTGTGCCAGGACGGTGGTGAGATGTGCTTCGCCGTGTGGTGGGGTGTTCTCTGGGAGATGAGGCACGTGGCGGACTGTGGAGGAGAGTTCCATGTAGATAGGCCAGTGGCTATGAGAGTAAGGGGCTGCGCCTGGAAAAGAGACATCACCGTTGGCGGACCGCAGGTGAGTGTTTCTGTCTTAGGTTATATTGAGGTATATTAAATTATATGAAAACACTTACATCACCTCCAAGAATGTTTCAACAACAGTTCACTTAAATTTTCGAGGAAGAAAACACCGTTCCTCTTCTTCAGAAGACCACACCACAGCAGAGAAAGTTAATTCGATGTGCGCTTACTCCATGTTGCACTTTAAATCTTCGCGCACCTTGGTTGAATGAGTGGGTGACTATAAACTGTTCTCCTGAATTCAGTGAAAGTGTGGGCTTGCCACCTCCTGACTGACGAATTCAGCAACATTATTGAAGGTGTATTTGCAGGAAGAAAGAAACGAAAATTTTAACTAGAAAAATTAGTTTTTTCTTACCTAAAATACTTACCTTCAGTAAGAACCCGCCCGCCTTTCCGTATTCACTGAACCGGAGTGTTCGTAAAAAGTGATGAGGGCAAATAGGTGGGGGCGCTGACGTCAGAGGGAACGTGCTGCGCACCCTGGCGGAGGGGAAGAAAAGTTTATAGAGCGAACATAAAATGGGGATTTTAGTTCATAAACGAGCAGTATAAAGCGTAAAATAGTGATTTTAGCAACATTACTGAAGATGTATTTTAGGTATTGTAAAAACTAATTTTACTAGTTAAAACTTTCGTTTTCTTTACTGACCTTTTTGACAAGAGCTTAAAAGGATCCACAATACTGGTATACTGCGCAAAACTGACCTTTATGAACACTTTTGGATTTCAATCCAAAGTCGAGAGACCCACAACCAGACGACTCTTCCCAGACTGGGACCTCTCCATCGTCTTAGAAACTCTGATGAAGGAAGCCTGTGAGCCATTCTTAATTGCAACCTTCATCTTCTCACTCGCAAAACAGTAATCTTAGTCACACTCGCCACAAGCCTACATTGCAGTGAAATACAAGCTCTCACCATCGACCTGGCTTATTGTTTCTCCTCCAATGATTTCGAAGCCCCCTATCTTACACCAAGAAACCCTTTCCGTGCCAAAACTCAAAAGGCCACTGAAGCTAATCAAACCATCACCATCCCAGTGCTCTCACCTGTGATTGGCAAAATGAGCCTGAGCATTTTCTCTGCCCTGTCCGAGCGTTATGCTTATAGCTCTAAAGAACTGAAAGCAATGAAATTTGTAAAGGCCACATCAACTGTTTCTACCCTTCAAAAAGAGTTTTGGCGAAACCACTCCAGCAATGATTACGAACTGGAATAAAACTGTCATTCTTAACGCATATGACGCTTCTAATTTAAACTGCAAAGGCAGCAACGTCAGGGTCACAGCCCATGAGCTTCGTGCCATCTCCATTTCATGGGCTTTAAACAACATCGCCGTTCCAGAGATTTTCAGAGCAGCTTCATGGAAGAATGAGTCAGTCTTCACGGCCCACTACCTCAGAGACATGACCAACTATACCGATGGACTTCACCGTCTGGGACCCATCATAGCCGACAGATGTGTCGTCAACCTCCCTTAAGCACTATGAAGAAGAAGCAATACAAACGGCCCTTTTCAGGGCCACCAAATCACAAAAGAGATCCAATCTCCTTGTTTTTTGTTTTTTTGTGTGTTTTAATAAAGTACGTAGTCTGTGACTTTTTGGATACCAGTTTCTAATCCTAGGGTGCCCGTCTGGTGGTACCCACCGCCAAATTACAGGTAATGTTTATTTTCGTTGGCAATTGAAAGAGAAAATTACTGGCCTCTGCAGGTCAGCTGAATTTTGTTTTCCTGCCCGCCTGATTAATAAGGCCATCGCTAAGGCTAGGAGATGGAGGGAAAACCAGTCTCCAGTCATGCAGTCCCCAGCGCCTTTCCAAGTTGTGTCCTATTGCCCCAGCAAGGGAGACCGTGTGAAGCGAATCCTCTCCCGTGGAGGGGTCCGGTGTTTTTTTCGCAACCCCCCTAATCTGAAATCACTGCTGCAACCAAAGAAGAAGCAGACCCACACCCCAGCTCCTTCGCCGACGCCTCCACCACCTCCAGATACTGGGCCAGCGCACCCACCTGCTGCTACCCCTACTCCTCGAGGAACCTCTGCCAGGACCAAGGGAACTTTCTCTGGAGCTACGCGGGTCAACCACCGATACAACACTAGATCCCAGAGCAGGAACGTCGGTCCTATGATTCCACCGACTTGCCAGGAACAACGGACACTACAACTGCTCCTCCTCCCCCCTCGGATGACCCCGAGGTTCTCTGCAGCCTCCCGCAGAACAAGGCAGCGGTGTATGCTATCCCGTGCTCGGACTGCGACTCCATCTATGTGGGCGAAACCAAACGTCGAATAAGCACCCGAGTTCGAGAACACATGAAGGCTGTGGAGAAACGGAAAACCAATCGAAGTGCAGTTGCTGCTCACCACATCTCCAAAAATCACGAAATTGCTTGGAAGAGAACCACAATGCTTCTGAAATCTGACACACAGTCTGAGCCACATCTTCGAGCTTTGAAAAGCATCTCCATCCATGACTTAACAGAATGCCAAAAAATCTCTCATGAACAACCAAGAAGCCTCACATTGCGATGTCAATCGGTTTATTACACCAGAATTGACACAACGATTGAATTGCAAGTGGAAAGCGCTCCTCCCTCCTATCTCTTCCCAAGCTCCACAGATGGAGCCACTGCTCGCCGCATCTTATCCCTCCTCCCAAACCGGAAGCACAAACACGTGCGGGAAATTCAAAACAACTTCCCGTTTCTCCAAGTCAAAAGGCGTTCAACGCTCGAAGTGCCTGAGGAAGGTGGGAGATCTGTCAAAAAGATAAAGACCACCGAAAATTTGCACCCTGATTTGTGACAATCGAGGGACAATTTTGGTAAATAGCGTACCATGTTTAATTAATTTCTGTTACCAAGTAAAACAATGAGCCTTTCGGCCTATCGTGTTTTAAAAGGGGCCTACCCTAAAGAGACAGTTGACATCTTCAGAAAACTTGAGAAGACGTGTTTGAACCTTGTGAAATTCCACTGCCATCTCAAATTTAATCTTGCTTGCCGCCGGGAAGGAATTTTTACTCCATCAATGAAGGTTAAATCACTCGATCTCAAACGTCGCGAACTTGCACGCACCACGCAGTCCGTTTTGCAGCCTGTTCACCTGCGTGGTTTGGTTACACAACTCGAGTTGGTTTGCCACAAGGAGAGATTTAAACTTGAGACCAAACACCTTGCAAAATTGCAATGTATTGGCATTCACCCCCTCTCTTATGCCTTCCGACTTGACCCCTTCAGTGCACGACGAGTCCCATCCTACCTTGATTCACGTGCTTCTGTTTTGTCCGATGTGTTTTCGTTTTCACGAACCGAAACTCAAACCGTTACTGTGGAAGAAATTGAAACGGGAGCGGCAATCGAAACTGAAACTATTACTGCAAACGAAACTGAAACTATTGCTGCAACCGAGACTGTGCTTGATAGTGTTGTTGATTCTCGAGCCTCCCCTCTGATACCCGATGTGACCAGTGTTCCTTGGCCGTTTTTGGCCCCCTCCTCCGCCCTCCCTCCCCAGCTCCCCCTCCCCCCTCCTGCTAGGTCCTTGTCTGTGCAGATGCACCTTTCTGGCCATTCTTCTTGGTTTCCTTGCAACTTGTTGCCCGACCCTCCTCCTTCTCCCCC
>JAHWFP010113460.1:56707-88354 GCA_023313725.1 Lithobius niger
CCAACCCTCCCTCCTCCCCCCTCCCTTCCCTCCCCTCCTCCCCACTCCTTCCTTCTCAGGCCAATCCCTTGTCAGTACAGATGCACTCGTCCAGTTGTTTCCCAGTAGCTCCCCGAGACTGGCCGCTGAACTCCGATCCCTTCCACCTCCTTTTCCCTCCCCCCTCCCACCTCCTCCCCCCTCCCTCCTCCTCCCTCCCCCCTCCCTCCACCTCCCACCTCCCCCTTGTCAGGACCTTCACCTCATGGAAGTCCTTGTAGCTTGACACCAGTTGCTCCCCCTCCCCTTCCTCCCCCATCCTCAGACGTGCACCCCCTCCCCCTCCACTCCTCCTCCCCCTCCACTCCTCCTCCCCCCTCCACTACTCCTCCCCCCTCCACTCCACCTCCCCCCTCTTGTCTATTCCTTGCGACCTGTTCACTGAGCTCTGAGCACAACCCTCCATCAGTGCAAACTCTTACTCAAACCGACTTGTGCGCCCTCCAACATGGCCCTCCACCGTGTGAGCACCCTATCTCAGTGACTGTCGAATTACCCGGAATGATCCAGCCAGATTCCAACCCCTGGCTAGTCAACCTCTCCTCGCACACCCTGAACAACGCTGAAAGAGAGGTTCTTTCCCTTGATCTTAAGTTCATTCCAGTGCTCAAGTGTGATCGTGTTAAGCATGAAACCAACATGGCTGCGGACGTTCAGCTGCTCATTGAGCGTTTCCAATGGGCACCGGCCGTAGCCCGTGAACTCCACCTCGCTGCTCTGACTAACAGCACTCAGCAGAAGGACAACTTGACCCCTGCACAGGTTCTTGCGCTCCGATCTCTGCGAGACAATGATAAGATTGTGGTCACAAGGGCCGACAAGGCGAACACCACCATCGTCATGGACAGGATTGAGTACGATTCCAAAGTGCTGGAAGAACTCCGAAATTCAGGACTGTACACCCCTGTGCTCTATAATCTTGGTAACAGATTCCACCAGAGCCTCACCACGAGCATTGCCCAACTTGTCAATGATGGCCTGATCTCTGAAATTCAAGGAACTAGGCTCCGGCCTGATCCTGACTCGAAGCTACCCCAGGTGTTTGCCCAGGTTAAAATCCATAAAGAGGGAGCTCCACTCAGGCTTATCACTTCTGCAAAAGGAGGGCCTGCCCAGCGGCTTGACTGGTTCCTTAGTCCTCGGTTGAAGAAATATTTGTGGGGCACTAGTCGTCTTTCCAATACCCTCCAATTCACGAAGATCCTTGGCCAGCTTCGTCTCCAACCTGTGGACCTCCTCACATCCTTTGATGTCCGTGCGTTGTTCCCAAGTCTTAGCCACAAGCTCATTCTGGAGATGTTCGACCAATCCGCCCGTAAACTCAATGTTGATGACAGAGAATTTGAGCTGGACAGACGCATCCTCAAGACCCTCCTGTCAAACATCTTTGTGAGTTTCCGCGAAGAGTTGTTCCAACAGACCCGAGGCACCCCCATGGGGTACTCGAGTTCACCGTGTCTGGCGGAAATTGTGCTTCAGTTTCTGGATGCCCACGTTTTGTCCTCTCACCCCGAACTTCGAGTGTGGACTAGATATATTGATGATACCTTCACTGCGCTTCCCGAAGACCGTCTTGAACCTGTCAAGCATACCTTGAACAACTGGAGCAGCTGTCTTGAGCTTACGTCGGAGGTTGAGCAACGCGGATGCCTTCCTTTTCTAGACGTTCTAGTCCATCGACGAGGCAACTCCGTTGTCTGGGAACCGTACACCAAGCCTACCCAGAGCACTAGGAGGATTCCATTCCACTCCGGGCATCCCAAGTCACAACTCCTCGCTGTGCTCGATAACGAGATGGTACGGATCAAGTATCGCACGATGTCCAACGCAGATGCAACCAAGCACTTCCTCCAAGCCAAGGAGAAATTTCTCAATCTAGGTTTTCCTGCCCGCCTGATTAATAAGGCCATCGCTAAGGCTAGGAGATGGCGGGAAAACCAGTCTCCAGTCATGCAGTCCCCAGCGCCTTTCCAAGTTGTGTCCTATTGCCCCAGCAAGGGAGACCGTGTGAAGCGAATCCTCTCCCGTGGAGGGGTCCGGTGGTTTTTTCGCAACCCCCCGAATCTGAAATCACTACTGCAACCAAAGAAGAAGCAGACCCACACCCCAGCTCCTTCGCCGACGCCTCCACCACCTCCAGATACTGGGCCAGCGCACCCTCCTGCTGCTACCCCTACTCCTCGAGGAACCTCTGCCAGGACCAAGGGAACTTTCTCTAGAGCTACGCGGGTCAACCACCGATACAACACTAGATCCCAGAGCAGGAACGTCGATCCTATGATTCCACCGACTTGCCAGGAACTACACCTAACAACGGACACTACAACTGCTCCTCCTCCCCCCTCGGATGACCCCGAGGTTCTCTGCAGCCTCCCGCAGAACAAGGCAGCGGTATATGCTATCCCGTGCTCGGACTGCGACGCCATCTATGTGGGCGAAACCAAACGTCGAATTAGCACCCGAGTTCGAGAACACATGAAGGCTGTGGAGAAACGGAAAGCCAATCGAAGTGCAGTTGCTGCTCACCACATCTCCAAAAATCACGAAATTGCTTGGAAGAGAACCACAATGCTTCTGAAATCTGACACACAGTCTGAGCCACATCTTCGAGCTTTGGAAAGCATCTCCATCCATCGCTTCCAGAATGCCAAAAAATCTCTCATGAACAACCAAGAAGCCTCACATTGCGATGTCAATCGGTTTATTACACCAGAATTGACACAACGATTGAATTGCAAGTGGAAAGCGCTCCTCCCTCCTATCTCTTCCCAAGCTCCACAGATGGAGCCACTGCTCGCCGCATCTTATCCCTCCTCCCAAGCCGGAAGCACAAACACGTGCGGGAAATTCAAAACAACTTCCCGTTTCTCCAAGTCAAAAGGCGTTCAACGCTCGAAGTGCCTGAGGAAGGTGGGAGATCTGTCAAAAAGATAAAGACCAATTTGCACCCTGATTTGTGACAATCGAGGGACAATTTTGGTAAATAGCGTACCATGTTTAATTTTATTTCTATTGCCTGAAACGGAAATTATATTACCTCTACCCATCCTATCCCCCTCCTAGGTCACCACCATGATATATTGAAAGGAAAGAAAGATGGCCACTTTCGCCTTACGGCCTGTATATAGGATGGGAGCGTGCATGCACACTGGGGTTAGCAAGCCGGCTGGATTTAGACAATTTTATCTCTAGGGAATAAGCATTCGAGAAACAAGAATGCTAAATTTACAGCTAATGTATATTTTTGTTTTAGGCAATAGAAACAAAATTCAGCCAGCCTGCGGGGCCGGCACTTTTCTCTTTTTGCTACCACGCGAAGAATAATTTGAAAAGCGACTATTTCTTGGCACAGTTTGGCAGTTTTGCTAGTTTGACCATGCTCCCCACTATTCGTAGTGCGCAGATTGGTACTCGTACATTTTAATTTTTCCATTCCGATTTATACCGTATTAGGACGAAAAGCCATACCGAATACAGGTGGATAACAGGGTTACCTATTTCTGAAGCGCTTCCCCCTCCTCCCCCTAGTCTAAAGGAGCCCATTGTCTAGTCTTACTAGCTGCATCCCTTTGTTGTCGCACTTTGTTATTCGTACAGTATTGGTGCATTGTTGCTGTATGCTGCACTGATGATTATGATGTTAGGTTAAAAAATGTGTGACAGTTGTGGATTAATTCTAAAATTAGGTTGCTACTGTATTACAAACAATCATGGGAAAGTAGTAAAGTTTTGCCTCTTCAAGCCAAGTTACAAGTTGGGTGAAGATATAATTGGTACATTTGACTTCTCAGGCGCAACAGTTGCATGCGTTCAGGTAAGGCACTAGTTAAGGTTACATATTTAGGGCAACTTAAACATTTGTAAGTTTGTTGTGAAGAGAAATTCGGTTTTAGTTTTCAGTTACTCTACAAAGTGAAGAAGATATCAATGAAGATTGCAGATTAAGGCCGCAACAAGCTAGCTCGGTGATCAGTTACAATAAGTATCACGAATTCTGCTTACACACTCGTCATACTCAAATGATACTACCAGTTCCATTGTCAATTACCCCTGGTTTCTCCACAGAAATAGGTATGTATACACGTTTCAGATTTTATCTTCTTAGAAGAAAATTCAATCTTGCCTGTACAGTAATACATGCTGAAAGCTTTTTCACGTAGCAATTTCACCTTTAAAAGTGCCTCAGCCTGAATGGTGCAAATCTGTTTCCATCCCAGAGTACCCAATTAAATTTTTGCATTTTTTCTGAATTATTAGAAGATTTTCCCAGATAATTATAAATGCTGCGATACCCAATACCTAAGAAGCCTTTGTTCTGCTTGGATCGTGGTAGCCAAGAACCTCGCACATGCACCAGCGATTCTCATTTCTTTGTCGGGCACCGGCGGTGGCAACAGAGAGGGGATGCCGGATGGGTAAGTGGGTAGGTATTCAGGGATAGAAACAGGTTTACGCCCATTCACAATGAGGAATGGGGAAATCTTTAGTTTCTATTCCTGAATATCATCCCCAATTTAATTTTTTCACAGTCCAAATTTTGGCAACCCAGAAGGTGGAAGTTCGCCTCCAGGCTTTACGTGGTGTCCTTGTTTCAGCGTAGAACCTTTTGAAGCACATCGAGAGGGCAAAAGCAGAAGCATAGGAGAGCATATCTCTCGGTTAATGCAAGGTAAAAGTTGTAGCATATTTCCAGAAAGCTGCTTGAAGTATCTCCTCCATACGTACATTGTTGAAAGCAGCCCAGAAGCAGACAGTACGAACCTCATGAGCGGTTTTGCTAACGTTGTCATAAACTGTGGAGTTATCACAGTTTTCATAAGTGAGCAGGATGACATCCTTGATCCAGGAGGCAATCGTAGCAGAAGAAGTTTGAGTACATGCAGAACGAAAGGGAAGAAAGAGATCCGTTTGTCCTCTTATCCATGAAGGATCCTTGGTCCTACATACGAAGAATTGTAGGCTCTCAAAGGACATTGAAGTCTTTGCTCTACGGGACCAGTAGAGTTAAGATAAATAGGTTATTCGCCTGAAAGTTTACTAAACTAACCTAATTTACCGTTCACCGTTTATACGCTCCCTATCCCCTACAAAATACAAAAAAATTCAAGGCCACCTCTATTAAAAGAGGGAAATAGCACACATTACCACAAACGGAGAACAATCTTCAAAGTTCTGCTAAAATGTTTGGTGGTTTAGCCCACCACCTTCATCAGAAGTCCGCTCACAAAACGTTTTAAACGCTTCTCAGAGATATGTTAAACAAGCTCGGAAGAAGGCCAGACAGACGGGCCCACGTCAGACAATGACGTCGTGGCAGCAGGTCACCGAAGTCGCGTGGTCACCAGATCACACTCAAGTAGAAAATCACGGACAACGTACACTTGACATCGGCTTTTGAGAAAAAAATAAAATAAGGAATTAACATAACACGTGTCATGTATTAATACTGGGAAGAAATAAAATTAACCCCCCTCGGTCACGGACACTCTCCAGGCATCAACAAACCACACCCCGCTCTTGATGTCACCAGAATTGTGCATTTTGATGTCGTAAATGAATGGATCAATACCAATAACGCTCTTCCTCCGGAGAAATACGTAGCCAGGCAGATATGGCAATTCAATAATGCCTCCACCTTCTTGCCATGTAAAGTCGAAATGAAGAAATTCTATGTAAACAAAACCCGTCAACTGCTCTGCTTCGATTGCCGATCGCGAGCAAAAGGGTACGCCTTCACTTTCACCACTCGGCCTTTAAAGCCCCCCTCCCCTTCTTTCCTTCGCACCTGACCTGGAACCGTGCCTTTTTCACCAACGGTGCATCCTCCAGGTCGTTGGAAACCTTCCTTTTCGGTCACTCACACCGAAATTCTTCTCTTTTTTTTAGCACAAACTGAAGTTATCACTGCGTCTCCACTCTCGTTTCACATTCCACTATCCTTACGCAATCTGGTCGTGAAGAAATTACAAAAGTTTAAACTGTTGGACTCAAATTTTGCAAACACCAGACTCGTCTGGAAATGACGCCTAACAAACTTGAGCTTTCATGGATCTTCGCATCCAATCAGAAAAAAAAAAAAAACCTCCCCATGGTTGCAAGTCTCTTGACCTGCGTTCTGGCTACCAGTACTTCTCACTAACCTCATCACACAATGAATGGAAAGCTTTCAACCCTCCTTGCTACTGCACTCCGCCATGCAACATCGAATTGTGTTCGCAATACCCCTTGATACTAATGTTTGGTGTTTCCTCCTGTTGAATGCATTCTCATTGGATAGTATTTCTCCACTATCAAACACCTCTCCAACCCGAAGCTAATCTCACCACGCAAGCCCTACAAGCTCCTAAATTCTAGCCTTAATGCGCCCAAAAAATTGACTTCAGGGACGTCAGTAACCCTCACCACCATGTTCCTTTCTCTTACTTCACTGGCATTCACCAACAATTAAGCTTCGTTGAACCTCCAAGTCCCCCAGAAGGACACCAGTCCCAGTCACCCAAAGGTAAGCTCCCCTCCCCCTCTTTTTAAGCTTTAATGAGGGAAACACTTAAAATCGACAGTTGAATCCTATGTGTTCCAGTAACGTTGGAATCTATACCCCCCCTCCCCCTTTGCAGATAGCCTTTGCACTTGGACATCGGCAGAGACTCTGTCTCTCTGGGGGCCCAGCTCGCAACTCAGGTTACCCGTCATAGTAGTGCCCGCCACCGCAATTGACGAGGTCAACTGTAAATGCAACAAAATGTACAGGTAGTAGATATTTACGGGCCGGCAACTAAAAATCCCAATTTTTCCGGCAGTCAAACTTGGATTGTATCGCCTATACGAATATACATACTACCTGTACCCACCCTGCCTCCACTCTTGAAGCACCACCATGACATATCGAGAGGAAAAGCAGATGGCTGGCAAAAAACAACTGTCACTATGGTGGTATCTCTTCTACTTAAGACAGGGCCGTAGGTGTAGCCCCCGCAGCCCCCGCAAGGCGGGGGGGCCCCGCTCAAAAGAGGGCCCCAAATTTCCGAACTTGCATTGGAAATATTTCAGCTTTTAATTATCGCTTTTTCAAAACCATTAAACACACAGGCTCTTATCTTGAACCAAACAAAACCCAATCAAAACCCCAAACAAAGCCCCACATATGTTTATTTAGTTGCCAGTAGTTATGTTTATTAGTACGCAATAAAAAAAAATGCCCTACCCCATTCTCTTCCCTCCAAAACGAAGCGGCCAGACAATCTGACTGCAACGCAGCCGATTCCTCTTACGAGTCATCGCAAAACTTATGTCTTGATGAGACAGATGGCCAGCAAAACTTTAAAAATAAACAATTTATGTCCTTAGTTCTTACGAACCATCACTAGCAGCGCAAAAAAGAAAAGAAAATAACGAAATTATTGTTTATGTTGAACAATGACGAACAATTTTGAGCCAATCGTTCCGGCCGATTTCTACCTAACGGAGGTTGCTCGTTTCTGTCGAAATGCTACCCGTGAGGGATGGTTGGCTACAGAAACAGTGCAGTTGTAGATTGCCGGTAGTATGATGGAACCGATTTTTTTTCCAATTCGCAATTCATTTGCAATTCAAATTTGCAATTCATGTCATCAAGTCATCCATAAATTCGTGATCTCATGCAGTAGTAGTCCTTTGATTAAAACTGTGTTGGAGCAACTCAAATTTAAAGTAATGCAAGGCCAAGAAAAAACTTACTTTACTCCCCCCCCCCCACCGAGTAAAAAAATATTAAAAATAACGAGCCAAATTTTAAAAGTTTTTTGTATAATTCATGAAAAAGGGTAATAAAATAGGCTATAGTAACAAATTGCTGGTACCGATATCATACAGAAATTTTATGAATTCATTTTGCTTTAACATAGGGGCCCCACATTTTTTTTCTTGCAGGGGGGCCCCAGGATTTTCAGCTACGGTACTGACTTAAGATCTGCTGCTTTGTAATTTAGGTGGGTAGATGCCCCGTGCATCGTCTCTATATTATTTATTTATTGCCGTAACACCATTTATGGAAGGTCTGTGCTGGAGTGGAGCATGCGCAGATGGGAGCGAGTCTGGGCAGATCAAGAGAGTTTAAGATTCCTCTAAGGGAACAGCATCCAGGAAACTGAATGCAACAAAATTTCCAGGTAGTATATATTTTCCTTTAGGTGATAAAAACCAAATTTTGACTGCCAGAAAAATTGGGGTATTTTAGGATAACTAAAAAGTAATTTTACAGTAGGTCGTCGATTATCTGAATTAATTGGAACTGACTGGTGTTCGGATAATCCAATTTACATGCGAAATAAAAGAGGTAAATTTTTTTCTTTTGTAAAAAAAAAGTTCTTTGTGAACTATGTGTGGTTGTGTACGACTACTTAAAAGAAATGACTCCAGGAACATAAAAAAGCAAAGTCAATGCTTATTCCTTTTCTAAAAACAGCAAATTTCTAAATATTTTGTAAGAACAGGAGTTCTTATAATCAGGGTTTCGATAATCAAGGTTCTACTGTATCTTTCAAATTATCGGTTTTTTTTTTTTGTATTATCTGGTAAAAGTGTCCATTAATTTAGACAAAATGCAAAAAATTGAATTGGGGACGGTATTCAGGGATAGAAACAGTTGGTGATAATCGTGGCTGATGGCTGGCTCCCACACACGAATTATTAGCAAGAAAGTATCCATTGCTTCGTGCTGTATTGTCATAATAGGTTTGACAAGTATTGTGGACACTGAATAGCCCAGTTTGCATATTGTCATTTTAAGTAACAATTCAGTAAAAACAACAATTTTAACTAGATTAAAATTAGTTTTTACTATCCTAAAATACTTACCTCTAGTAAATGCTAAAATCGTTTTCGATTTGCTTTTCCTACCTGAATTTTTAAACCCCAAACTGTTTAAAAAACTTTGCAACACTTGCAATGCAATGAGGTTGGCCTATCTGCCACTTGGAGCGCAACAATCACTGCTTCCAACAAGCCAGCACCAGCCAACAATAACCACTTTGTTTTCCAGACACCCTTCTACTCAAAACGGGGGTCTGCGAAGCGGGGAGGCCGGGCGGGTCCTACTAGAGGTAAGTATTTTAGGATAGTAAAAACTAATTTTAATCTAGTTAAAATTGTCGTTTATTACTATCTGTAAAATACTAACCTGTAGTATATGCTGAATTCGTCCATTAGGACGGTGGGACAGCATGAACCCTGTAACCTCTTTGCATTGCATTCTACCTTACCAACAGTACACAGTTATGTATTAAAACTTTCCAACTAGGAACCTATCCCACCTTGCGTCCTGGGTAGATCCCTGGCTCAGGACTGTAACGCAGTACTGCTTTAGCCGACTTGGCTCGAACTACAGCAGTCCATCTTTCCACTGTGTACACTGTGTACAGGTTGCATTCTTCCACACCTTCTCCACTTGAAAAAGTCACTGTGGCCCAACCCCAAACACTACCTTGTATCAGGTTGGTATCTCTCCAGAATGCATTAAAAAATTAAGCACTACAATTCCATCACACTGAAGCACTGTTCCATGACATTGTACATTTGCTTCTCTTCATTCTCCCACCTTCGCTCCCCCATTTAGGGAAAGTTCCACTGGGCATGACGCCATTGAACACTACCTTCGACCCCGTTCTTTTGGGTTGTTTTGTCGTCACCAGGTAGTAACGGAGAGCCCGGACCGGGCGCTGTGTCCATTCCGTTCCATCTGGGTGCCCCAATGGCTTCAACGCCCTAATTTCCAACAGCTTGGGTGGAGAGTGTGTCCGTGAGTTTTTGCACGAAACTCGGGTGGAAACGCGATTACCACGGAGGACGAATCACGTGCAAACTGGACCTTGCCCTTTTCCCTCGTCATCGCCGCAAGCCCGATTTGCTGAGGCGCCGTTGCTAAGGCGACCAAAAAGAGCGTTTTCTGAGATAGAAATTAACGAGAGACGCAGAGCACATCGGTTCATGTGGAGCAAGTTCCAAACTCAACAGCACCAGAGACAAATTTCATTTTGGGAACAACTGTTTCACCCTCGGTCTCGTGTTTCCAAAACCCCGAATGTACCAGGAAATGTCCTCGCTGTTCACTAGTTGCTTGTTTCCTAAATAGGTCAACACTGAGTTGATTGCAGACCTGTACCCCTTGATGGCACTCGGAGTCAGCCCCTTAGAAAACGCTCCTCGAGGAATAACAACAAGTCGGCCGCCAATGGGCAGGTCGGGTCGATGTCCTTCGCCCCACACCAGTGGAACCAAACCCTCCATCTCGTCTCAAAGATCTTACCCGAAGAAGGCTCCCCAGCATCCTCGCAATCACCTCCGGCGAAATTCATTTCATTTGTTGGATCCTGGTTACAGTCTCCACCCGTGAAGATGAAGAATCACAGGAGACGGATGGATCGTCGACCCGTTGTGCTGGGTCAGGATGGCGTCCGACAGGGGCAGGCGAACTGGGTCCTCCTTCGCCAACTCACCAGATCCAGGTACCACGACGCCTCTGGCCACAGTAGAGCTACTAAAATGTAATCTCCCGGATACTTGCGGATCCTGTTCAAACACGCTGGTGCAGAGAAAAAGGCGGAAATAGGTATGCTGATAGGCCCGTCCAGTCCAGGAAGAAGGCATCCGTTGCCCATGCTGCCAAGTCCGGGAACGGGGAAACGAAGGAAGGGAGTTGACTGTTAAGACAGGTGGCAAACAAGTCGACCCACGGCTTCCCCCACTTCTGAAACAACGCCTAGCAAAAAGGGGGGGTCTAGTCGCCATTCTGTCACAAGAATCTTCTGGCTCGACAGCACGTCTGCCAAAACGTTTAGCTTCCCTGCATCGTGACGAGGCTGTAATAACTGCAGGGACTCGCAAAGCCGAAGCAGCGCTGTTGCTTCCTCCATCATTGATAAAGAGCAATTCCCTTCCGCCTTCTCTGATGCAGGCCACCGTCATGGAATTGTCCGACATGCCCACTACCGTCTTCCCTGGTAGCAGTCCTTTCCAGTCCAGCACCGCCAACCGAATGGCCCTCATACCCGAAACCAGAGCATCGGACGTACTTTCCAATCACCTAACTGGACCAGTTTGGCGCAGGAGTCGAGCAAACCTATCACCGAAGCCAGATCCGCCACCAAGATTTCCAATTCTTGACCGAGAAGACCCATCCTGCGCACCAATTTTGCGACTCATTCTTGAGAGGGGTGAACCGTGAACCGCACCATGTCGAAGTTGCCCCCAAGGAACACAAAGCGCTCACTGGGAATCAACCTTGATCCTGCCAATTTCACACCTAACCCCAGAGCCTGGAACACCCGCAGACACGAGGCCGTCTGTCGTCTGAGGATTACTTCCAACTGATGTCGCACTAGCCAGTTGTCGCTGTAAGATCGATCCCAAATTTCCATCTGGTGGAGGTATTCCAGCACTGGTCGCAACGCTGCTGTGAAGTCGTGAGGCCCAGTCGCAATTCCGAAGGGGAAGACGATACTGGTGGGAATGGCCCCTCCCCCCTCGATTGCAACAGAAAAGTCGTTTCGCTGAAGAGCTTCCCTGACCATCTGGATCTTCTCCATCTTAAAATGATCTTTTTCCAGATGCTGGTCGAGCTTGCGCAAGTTGAAAATCAACCTGTTTCCTCCACCCTTCTTCCCGATGACACGGGCAGGACTCAAAAACCCCTTCGTCCCAGGCTGTACCTCCTCGATGGCTCCCTTTTCCAGAAGAACAACCACTTCTGCCATCAGCTTTGGATCGAAGGGACTCGTGGTGGAGATCCAGAGGGGTAGATGATGAGTCGTTGCGGGTTTGGAGACTAATGGCGGTGAATAGCCTTTCTCTACAACGGAGAGTGAACACGTCGTCCATTACTCGCCGCCAAATCACCACATGGGGACGAATCCATCCCCCCACTTGCCAGTGAAGGTGAGGGGGGAAAACATCACTAGCAGCCCCTACGGAATCGTCCCCTGAAGTTGCTTCGACCCCGCACAGGGAAACCTCTAAATCTGCCCCTCCCTTGGGAAGGGGCTGGCACCCGAAAGAGCGATCTAGGGCGACTCAGTGTCTTCCCCTCCTGAGATTTGGTCGAGTGTTCCATGTCATCCGGAAAACCCCAGGAAGCTGCCGGAAAGCCAGCTAACTTTCTTTTCCACCAAAAACTCAACTTCGAAGTTCTCACCGTCATCGTCTTTTCATGGAGCTTAAGGAGCCAGCTCCAATAACTGTCCATCAACAGATCTTCCAAACGATGAATAGGCCACAGTCTGTGATGGGTCACTACATCCGCTGGAACGACCACCGCCGATTGCAGCACGGCATCTCTTCGGCGAAACACCATATTCACTAGCAGTCTAGTTGCCCAGGAAAACCGTCCTTTTGGAAGGCAAACCCTCTCTACGACAAGGTGCAAAAATCCATGACTGCCGGGTCCTCAGCTAACTTTTGTCTGGACGCCACCAACTTCTTTACTGCCACTACTGAAGCTGAAAGGGCAATCTTTGCATGAGAAGTTGCTCTAATTGCATGACGCAGAACAGCGTCGTCCTCCTAGTAATATGACGTTAGGATTGATACCAAAGAAGGCATTTTCAAAACCGAAATCGCCTTCAAAGGCTGAGCCACCTTCACAAATTCTACCGCCCTAAAAGTTTCGTAACGTTTCTTGCTAGGCGCACCACGGCCGACAGACCTAAAATACATGTGCCGCAATTTCGGGTCATGGGGGGGGGGGGGGGGGTCGATGAAGGGACCCTATTGCACGCCTTCTGAGTCTTGGCCTCTACATTTAGCAGCTGATGGAAGGCCACTTCCAACTGAGGAATGTGAATTGGCGCAAATCGTGAGCCACCTGCATTCACCAAAGGCTCATCTGGGGGGTCCTCCTTAAACTGGCGACAGTTGCCCTAGTCTTTCAATTCCTGGTAAACAGCCATCGAAAAATTCTTCCAAGGGGCCAAAAATGTCATTCCCCGTACGAAGCTGCAGTTCGTCGGCATCATAGTCCGAGTCATCATTGCCACGTCCAAACGCCACTCTGTGCTTCTTGCATGGTGGCTGCGAATTGTCAACACAAAGCAACGAACACGCCGTTGCACCACTTTTAACTGCTGGCGAGGCGACTGAGCCCCGTGGCGACGAGCTATGCCCAACTGGGAGGCCTTTTTCTGCATTATGGGCCGCCGGCAATGAACCACGAATCGCCGACGAAGAGCGATGCGATGTGACGCACTCCGTACTCCGCTCTGTCATGCGTGTGAGCATCTTTTCGCCCCTTGCCGGCGATGAGGAACTGCCTTGTCCCGGGTACGGCGATTGTTGTTGCCTACCAGACAAATGGCACGGCTCGAGGTCTTATGGCTTTCGCCATGCCCCGAGAGTGGGTCTTTTTCCCTCTCCTGGGAATACTGTAAAGTGGCTGAATCTCGTTTTCCTTCACCTCCAACACTACGGGATTTTTTGGGGCTTCCCTTGTGGTTAGAGTTGCGCTCCACCATCTCTGTTCCACCTGCAACTCTGCCCTTCACAGATTGCTCCGGTCAAGACTTTACCGATTGCTGTGCAGCCACAGACCCCGTGCCGGCAGCCTCATGTTTCCTACTTCCAATCCCTTTGTCCTTTCTTCCAAGCTAATGCCGCTTTCACCACATTTGAACGAACTTCCACTACATCCTGCAAAAAGTTCTGCTCAGCGTCGGTAGATGGCGCCACCGCCGCGGCCAAGCACAACACGCCCGCCGATGTACGAGCCGCCTCCGAAGCCAACACTCCGTGCCGACAGCCTCTTGCTCCACTGCCGATTGGCTAACCACGTGTTAACGATGAGGTTCTGTCAGGTCCTGCGTATGGCGGTTTTCGTCGCCTGCCAGACATTAGCACCACTCGGGGCTTTGTGGTGTTCGCCACGCCTCGAGCGCGAGTCTTTTCCCCTCAAAGGAAAAGACTCCGTGGCAAAATCTCGTTATATTGCGTTTTCACCGCTACGAGAATGCTTGTGGCTTGCATTGGCGATTCGGGTGCTTTCCACTAGCAACCATGCCCCTCACAGACAGCACCGATCTAGCCACGAACGTCTGCTGCCATGTTGCCACAGACCCCGTGCTGACAGCCTTATTTCCACTCCTTGAATGCAGAACAAATTCTACACAAGTCAGTCTGCAGTAAATTCACATCTTTTTCTCCACACAGTCAGTACACAACATTTACCGATTAATTACTCACCCAATGAAGAATGCAGTCACAACCATCATGCAAACTCAACAACTGACGCTAGGGTAAAAGTACCCCAAGTGCAGCGTCATTGACATGCAAAAGAATTTTTTTTTAACAAATTCATTAAAATGACAAAATGCAGGAAAAAAGGGGTCGACACCAATTACAAGACTAGCCAATATTTTCTGCTTCAAAATGCGCACACTGTTTTTTTTTTTGTTTTTTTTTTGTAAACGGCCAAGGATTTTCGCGCAACCGAGAAAACCGGCCAGCAACGTGCATAGCGCACACATGCAGGCGCGATCAAGGAGCAAACCGCAGGCTACGTGCAAGTTTAAAACCGATAAAAAACATGAAATGAAATCTTTTCACCAAGAAAGAAGCAGAAAAACGTCCGCAACCAAAGGCAGATACGCACTTCAAAGAATCTACAACAGAAACAACGTTCTGAGAGATCGTGCAAAATTTAGGCCTAACGTAAACGGGTTAATAAGCCTAACACAGGGACTCTGGATTAAACCCCAGCATAGCTAGAAGTCTCCAGGCCGAAGCCATTCAGACTAGTGACGATCATTTCTTACCTCTACAATCTTTTAAATTCCAAAATTTCCTTACTGTCTTTAGTCAAGACGTCACAATTACCACACCAGGATTCCAAAAATTACACGCCCTGCATTTCCAGCAAGCAGGATGAATCCTGTGGGGTCTTTACACAAGTACACTTCGGAAATTCACCCGAAGCCAACATCTTCAACTTCCGAGCGTCCATGTTACACAATTCGGGCAATCAAACGGCGATTCGCCAGCAAATCAGGTTTGAAAAAGCAGAGCACAGAACACACATCCACACTGTCCTGTACCCGAAAACAAAGTGGTTATTGTTGGCTGCTGCTGGCTTGTTGGAAGCAGTGATTGTTGCGCTCCAAGTGGCAAATAGGCTAACCTCATTGCATTGCAAGTGTTGCAAGTTTTTACTGCTAGCCTAAAATACTTACCTGTATTTTATTAATGCTTTTCATATTTTGGAAAATGCTACCCGTCCCAACCAGATTTCAAATGCAAACCTCCAGTCCGGGACTCGGGCGGACATGGTGAATCAATCGGCTGCCACGCTACCAAACGTGCCGTGGGGTTTGCCGGGTTCTTGGGACAGCCAGTGGGCCACCTACGGGGGCCAGTGGGCTTGGCCTAATTACTACAGTTGGCAACAACAACAGCAGAGTACCATGCCAAGTGTTCACGGTGCGTCGGTGACGGGTGGGGCCCCTCCCCCACCATCCCCAGTGCTAAGTGGTGCGCCGACACGCCCACTCAACACAAATGAAGGGGCAGCTCCCAGTGCAGTGCAGTTTAGTGTCCCGGCGTCGCGCCACCCAACGTGGCAGGATTAAGTGCGACTCGGACGTCTTCGAACGTCACACATGATGGTGATCCGTGCGACGCTCGACATGAGACGAACACAGCGAGCACATCTGGGCCACCGGATTCAGACAACCCGAACGAACAAAGTGAAGGGACGGACACCGTTTTGGAGGCGATAGAGTGGAAGTGGGTGGTCGATGAAATTTACAGGTCTTTACCAACCACGTATTGCCCGATAGTTGCGACACCGGAAGTCTCTGTGGGGGAGCCCCCGGCGACCTCCTTTGCTAACCAAGACTGGATCGCAAAAGTCGCGTGTCATTTGCCGCAATCCCAGGTGCTTTTCCGACAATTGTTGGTAAACGGAGGAACACTCAGAGACAAAGGAAAGGTTCTTTCGGCGGTGCCCCCCCCCCCCCACCTCCGGACCTAACAAAGGGGAACTACTTCTTCTCCGTGGGCAACGCAGGGGCCCCAAGGACGACAAGGTACCAGACTTATGATGAAACAGAGTACGTCCCCATCGAAAGTCGAATGGACATGGGGTCTGCTCTACCGCGTCCATCATGGATCAAGGTGGCCACCGCGCAGTTCGAAGAGGACGAAAAGTTACTTCGTGCGAGCCTTCGGGCCAATTCTACAGCCGACATGGCATACGCGGCGGCGACCACAAAATTGAAGGAATTTTTGGCGGTGGAGCCCGAGGACCGGGATGTGGCCGAGATCGACAGTGCAGTGAAACTCCTGAGGAAGGCGTCGGAGTTCCACACCGACGCTATCAACTGGGGAACTCGTTCGCTATTTAACTCTGTACTACACAGACGAGACGCCGTTCTGGAAGGGACACAGGAACCCCTTTGCAAGGACACAGTGAAAAATCTTCGATTGCTTCCCATTCACCGAGCGCCCTGGTTATTCAACGGCCAGTTACTCTCATTGGCACCCGAACTTAGGGCCAAAGTGCAACCGTTACCCAACCAACAACGGAACCGGGGTAACAGTAACAACAAACCCCCCCCCCCCCCCTCCCAGCCTTTTCGTGAACGTAAACCCCGAGGGGGTTTGGCCGTCACCAGTGCTCCGAAACCACAGACCCATGCCCAGGCCCCAAGCAACAGTCAGACCAGACAGAGCAGGGGTAGAGGGACTTCCAGTAGGGGTGATTTCCAACGGAATAGAGGAGGCGGCTGCAGGCCCCACTCTACACGCCATTGACATGCTCCTGGCGCAGTCCCCCCGGCCACTACACCACCAAGTAGCCGGCAGGATACAGCGCCACCTCGGAGCCTGGGAAACTATCACGGAGGATCGGTTCGTGCGGTCAGTGGTGGCAAGGGGTTATACCCCAAACTTTATTTCGGAGCCAAAGTTGTCAGTGAAACCGCCGCATTGGCTCTTAAACAGGACGGAGCAGCCGGAGTACGTCGGCGAAGTGATGACATTAGTTCAGAAGGGTGCCCTTCAGGAATCCCCCCCAAACACGTGGGGGTTCTACAGCCCAGCGAGGGAGATCCCAAAGCGGAGCGGGGGATCCCGGCTCGTTTTCAACCTTCGCCACCTCAACGGACACATCAAGTGCGACCATTTCAAGATGGAGACGCTGAGCTCCATCCGAGAGGCCGTCCAACAGGGAGAGTTCACCACGTCTATAGACCTAGAGGATGCGTACCTACATGTGCCATTACATCCGCGTGTGCATCACTTGTTTCGGTTGGTTTGCCAAAGGAGGGTCTACCACTTTGTAGTCCTTCCCTTTGGCCTGTGTACGGCTCCACACGTCTTCACCGTTATGATGAAACCGGTGTTGGCAACGTTGCATCGGCTGCTAGTAGACGTCCACGCGTTTCTAGACGATTGGCTGTTACGTCATACGAACAGGACAACGCTAGTACGAAACACCGACTTGTGCGTCAAGCTGCTGTCAATCTTGGGGTTGGGAGTGAACAACAAGAAGTCGAGACTCACCCCACGACAGTCGTTCGACTTCCTAGGAGCGTCGTTCCAGACGAAGGCGTTCTCAATCCAGCCGTCGGCCTCGAGGGTCGACCAAGTGACATTAGCGGCGGGCACGCTGCTCAGTCAGCGATCAATCTCGGCAAGGGACTTGGCGAAAGTCATCGGGCAGATGTACTCCTGTGCGACGCTTGTCCCGCAAGGAGCGTGGAGAGTGAGGCCAATACATTGGCTGAGGAAAGTGGAGTGGGGAGTCCGGCGATCTTGGGACGACCAAGTGTCTCTGGACAGAGCCCCGATCGTAGAGATAGCATGGTGGACTTGCCGCGCCAATTTGGGGCAAGGAGTCCCGATTCACATCACGGCGTCAGACTGGCTTCTGCTCACGGATGCGTCCTCCTCGGGGTGGGGCGCAACCCTGGGAGAAGAACAGACGGCCGGGGTGTGGTCGCCAGCGGAAGCGTGTCTCCACATCAATGCACTGGAGTTGCGAGCCGTCTACTTAGCACTGTGTCAGTGGGCACACAAGTTGAAGAAGGCAACCGTCACTGTCCTGTCCGACAACACGACGGCAGTGTCTTATCTGCGGAGGGGGGGAGGCATGCACTCCTTCTCCCTCTACCAAGAAGTGAGCCTCATCTTCCAAGTGTGCGTGAAGTTCGCCATTACATTAGTTCCGAGACACATTGTGGGCAGCCTGAATGTGCTTGCGGACGAACTGTCGAGGGGAGGGGAGACCCCGACGACGAAGTGGAAGCCTCAACCAAGTGTGTGCATGTCTCTGTTCGACAGGTGGGGCACTCCGACACTGGACTTATTTGCAACCAGAGCGAATACCCAGTTACCACTGTTCGTGTCCCCATACCCAGACCCGAAAGCTATAGCGACGGACAGTCTGAGCTTGTGCTGGGACGGCATATTCGGTTATGCGTTCCCGCCGTTCAAGATCCTGCAGCAAGTGCTGAACAAGCTGAAGTGCTCGACAGGATCAGTGATTCTGATCGCACCATGGTGGGAGGCGGCCCCATGGTTTGTGGATCTGTGGAACCTGAAGACGGAGGACCCGGTCAGGTTGCCACCAATCAAGGACATTCTCGCACAACATCAGGGCAGGACTCTTCACCCAAATCCGGGGATCCTGCACCTTCACGGTTGGAGGTTGTGAAAAGGGAACTGGGCAGAACCGGTTATTCAAGAGCGGTGGCCGATGTGGTAGTCGAATGCCACAGGGATTCGTCGAAGCAAGTGTACGAGTGCAAGTGGAAGGGGTGGACGGATTGGTGCAGACCAAAGGGAATCGATCCACTCCATCCGTCCCCACAAGTGCTGTGCGAGTTTTTAACTTCGTTGTTTAACGGAGGTTTGGCGGCGAGTACCATTACGGGCTACAGAGCTGCCATCAACTCAGTTCTTATGGTATCCGGAAGCAAGTCTACGGCGAACAGCCCGATTGTGTCGAATCTGATCCAATCGTGTTGTAACATGCGGCCGAGGGAAAGGAAGTCATGCCAAGGATGGGACTTGCCCACGGTATTGCTTTACCTAGCGGGCCCAACGTTTGAACCACTAGGGACCGCAACGCTGGAAAATCTGACAATCAAGACCGTGTTTTTACTGGCTGTCGCCATGGCAGCACGCCAAGGCGAAATGGCGGCGCTGGCGAGAGGTACTGACTTTCTCAGGACAAACAGGGTTTGGTCGAAAGTGACGTTCTTGCCCCATTTGAAATTCAGAGCAAAAACGCTCCGATCAGACGAAACACCGTCTCCTCTGGTGGTCACAGCGTTGGCCACAACTCTCGAACCGGGCTGTCCAGACAGGCTACATTGCCCCGTAAGGGCGTTACGGTTTTACCTGGCTCGAACGAAAGATGTGGCGGAGAGTGAACACGGGGAACCCAGGACTGTACCGTGGACACCGTTGTTTGTTAAGTTATCACCTAAGGGAGACATGCCCACTAGAGAGCCGGCGTCGACAGGCGCCATCAGCAAGTGGATATGCCAAGCTATCGAGAGGTCGCACCGAACAGAGGCGGGTGACCCCTCAATCCACACCAACGCTCACGAAGTTCGAGCTATGGCGACCGTCGTGGGCCTGGGCAACAGGTGCCACCATCGCAGAAGTACTGGAGGCGGGACGATGGAGGAGCAGGAATACTTTCATCGCCCACTACCTCAGGGGTGTAACAGCAGCAACAGCGGCAGCCAGAGAGGTGCGGTTCATGGCTGCTGGTAAAGTAATTCAGAAGTAGTACAAGGGTAAGTGACTTATTTTGTCCTATTAATACCTGAAGTTTTGTTCGGGGTGTATTGGTAGGAAGGTCATACTTGGCGAGGGTTCGACGCCACTTGGTTTTAGGACAAAGTCAGCATTAATAAAATACAGGTAAGTATTTTAGGCTAGCAGTAAAAACGGGGTTTTACCTCTAAAATTAGTTTTTACTTAGCCTAAAATACTTACCTGTACGAACCCGCCTTCCGCCCGCGTCGAACCATTTATGGGGAGACAAACTGTGATTAGTAGCGGGAGCGGGGCACCACCTTACGGTGGTCATGGGCCCCGGGGTGCACCATTGTATGTACCGGGAGAGCATTTGAAATCTGGTTGGGACGGGTAGCATTTTCCAAAATATGAAAAGCATTAATAAAATACAGGTAAGTATTTTAGGCTAAGCAAAAACTAATTTTAGGGGTAAAACCCCGTTTTTTTTAACAGTTTGGGGTTTAAAAATTCGGGTAGGAAAAGTAAATCGAAAACGTTTTTAGCATATACTAGAGGTTAGTATTTTACAGATAGTAATAAACATTATTTCAGATTCAGTATACTAATTTGCTGTCACTTCATCTTTACTTTTCTACATGTAGTTACTTTGAAATGGAAACTGCATTTTGAATTTGTAACAACTACTACTCCAACCGAAGAGCATGAAGTACCAAAAGATCCAACAACTAGTGCAACTTGGATGGGACCGACCAATTTGGATATTGAAACAATGGTATGGGATTTGCCTATAAAAATACACCCAACAAATCCTGTTCAAGTCTCACACAGTGTACAGAGTAAGCCAGAGTCTACTTTAAGTATATGATATTGCAATACAACTTGTAGTTCTCAAAGGAGATGTAATCTTGCAAAATTTATTCATTATTATTTTTTATTTTTTGTATGATAGTTGATGGCTCTCGGCTCAATTTTACAATGCTCCTAATTTGTTTGTATATATATATATTGTATATATTTAATTTTATTTCCAAGCATAATGGTTGGGCTAGCAGGTTGACAATGCAATGTATTTGGTCAATTAAAGAAAATTTTTTTTTAACCTATCATTTGGCAAATTTCTTGTGAACATCTTACATTATAAACCAAAGTCTCATGGCAGAAAGGAAGCAACGACGACCCCCCGGAAGGAGAACCGCTATAATGAAAACGGGCGAGTGTGTCATTTCTTTGGCTAGAGGTTGAAACTGGTACGGTGTTGCCTTGTAAAGATGTTGAATTTGGCACATTGTTGCCTCGAATAACAGTTGGCTCTACGGTCATTGCAGAGGCATGTCTTAAATGACGTCATGCACGAAGGATAGTTATTTTTCACACGGTACGGATTGCGCAAGCCAAAGCGATAAATTGAGAGTGACGAGGAGGGCTTTGATGGCAAATGCTCGTGTGTCGCACAGTGCTTCTATTAGCACTGCTCTTCAGAAATAAAGACATTGGGGGGGGGGGGGAGCGCAAAACCCTGGGCGAAGCCGGGAGGCCCTGCACGACTATTGCCTATGTGTGTGTGTGGGGGGGGGGGGCATTGCGTCTCTGGCCAGTAAGCATATGATTACCCATTAACTGATCAACAGCATCCCAAACAACAACCAAGCTCAGTCAACAATCAGGGAACAGTGATAAATGACGTCACAAGCCAAAGCGATAAACAGAGAGGGTGGCAGTGCGTCTGTGTGGGTAACAAGGATAGGAAGAGAGGGGAGGGTGAGGGCAGGGATATGATGGGATGAAAGGGGTGGGAGAAGATGGGAGCAAAAGGGAAACTTGTAGGAAGAAAAATACCCAGTCGCAGTTAATGTTCACGCAACACCGACCGAAAACCGGGAAACAACCACGGGTCAAACCAAACCATGGGTGAAGCCGGGTACAATGCTAGTAATTGATATTTCATTGTCTGCTCTTAAAGAATTGTGACCTATATTTGTCGGTTTTGTGGTTATTTTGTTAAAATTTGTCAGATTGTGACATTCCATTCAATCGTTGTTTCGAAAGCTTTCAAATTATGATGCTAATCTTGGGTTGGAGTCATTCTCAAATAATTTATGCTAATGCAAAGAATAAACATTACAGGGGTAGAAATATTAGGATGCACAGGGGCAAGTTGCACTCTAAAATCACGCTTTGTACTCCTGATGCTGCAGCTCTTGAAATGCAAAAGCACTCCGAAGTTGAATTTTTCATAACTTTTGAACTGCAAAATTTACAGACTTGCAGTTTGCGGCATTTTAAACAGCTAGAAATTAGACTTCCGGTGACACCATTCTTTCTAAAGAAGTTAAACTCAGTTTTTACTTCATTACTATTGGTGTAGGGGTTTCAGTTGAATAGTGAAGTTGTCAGTTTTAAGCAAAGTACAGGAAACCTGTACATACTATTGAGATGCTGATGTTAGAATTTTCAATGGCTATAAAATAGGAGACCACAGTGTAGGTTTGTATTTTGGTTTTGCACTCCCAAGACTTCTTGCACCCCAGTAACAGATTTTAGGTGCAAATTTGTGCCTACATCAAAATTTAGAAATTTGACTCCCGAAAAACAAGCTTCTGCCCAAATTGAGGCAGAAAAAAAGTACCTTGTTTTAAGACTTGTCACTTAAAAGCAACATACAGGCAGGCGGATTTGGTTTTGATTTTTTTATACCAAAATTTAGCCTGTACGGGGGAGAAAAAAAACCCGAAAGAGCAGGGACAACTTACTTTTTTCTGAGGACCTTTTTTTCTACTGGTGGTGTCTTTTTTCACCTCTTTTTACCACTCATTATCCCGGTTTTGGAGTTGAACCTTTTCTGCCCCTCTTTGCACCAGTTTCTTAGCATTTATTGTCCCTTTTTTTGGTCTTTTTAGACCATCGCTCCAACAAATGTCGGCCATTTTTCAGAAAAAGGGTACTTTTTCAGGAGAGCATGGGCTAGAGACGCCCTCCCCCTCATTATTTTTGGCCTTTCGTAAAGTCCACTATCAATTCGGGTAGGGAATGGCGAGAGAAGACCTGCCATCTGCCAGTCTGAATGTTACATGTTACGTTAAATTGTAGGTAGATCTCGTGCGCACTGTTTGTTGTGAAAGGGAAACGAAGTCATAAAGAAAAATTCATGCGCACGATTTTTGGAGATGCACATGCTCCTGTCATGGAGGAAAGAAAAGATATCTTGGTTGGTTCAACACTGCTTGTCTGTAAGCATTCACAACACATTTCTTCCATATCTTTTCAATTTTTTCGATGAAAGTAGAAAAAAAAAACTGGCTCAGTAATTTCAACTTCAAAAACAATTGTAAACTTAGTATTAAACGGAGAAACACAGTTCTTTACCCTAATTGTAAACTTTTTAATTCATTTGATTTAGTGGCACACAGACTGTTATTTATGCATGCTCGACTAAGACTAAAGAATCACAAGAAAATATATATTTCAAGTTTTTACTTTTAATTGTAAAATGTCTATAGGTTTGCCACAAAACTTAACATTAGTTACAGCAGGCAGAATTTTTAGTATGTATTTCCTTAATAAATCGTTGCCCTTTCAAACTATGAGTCTGTAAAAACTTCTACACGACGACTCTTCAATTGAGCCCATGCACCAACCACGTTTGCAAGCTGAATTTTGTCAGTCAAGTCTTTTTCACATGCAAAAACCATTAGGGCATCTAAATGGTTATCGGAAGTAGATGTTCGCAAACAATTCTTCACAAACTTAAGTTTACTGAATGTTCTTTCTTTGGAGGCAACAGTTACGGGCACAGTAAGAGCCAATCGGCACACACGGTTACCAACAGGAGTCGCTTTCTTTAATTTTTCTGAAATCTTGCATATTTCAGCCACATTAGTTGCCTGTTTACAATTGTCGGATAAATTTTCCAGTTGTGACAGGATAGCTTCTGGGTCTGGTAACGTAGAACTGCTACTGGGAGGGAAGATGCGTTCAATACCTTCCATTAGTTCAAGACTTAGAGTTTCTCTAGAAATAGGTGGATGAAGAACTTCATAGACTGATCGAATGATGGATATGCAATGTTTCGGTTATCTTTCATCAGTGTAAGCTGTCTAATATAAGTTTAAACTCCCGGCGATAGAAAGAATGCAAGGTAAAGTCCACTTGGATGCCAGCATTTTCGTCAAGCCTTCTTGGACCATTTTTTTTACGGTGATGGCTTACAAAATAGGCTTCACCATCAATACCAAGCTTTTTTGAAAATGCCAGGGAGCTGTCTATAAGCCTGTTCATGTCGTCTGTCTTATTGTTTATGGACTGAAGAGAGATAATAGCACTGTCCATTAAGTGGCTGCATCTATGATGTTAAGATTTTGCTGTTCTAATGACTCCGTTAGAAGTTGTGCTTTAAATAGGACATTCTTCATGAACATTAGGGTCTGTATGAAGTCTACAGAAAGAAGCTTCCTTCTTAAACCAGAAGCTTTTGCCTTGGTCTTTCCATCAAAGTTAGGTGATAATGTTATTTCCTGTAAGACATATATGATTGGCTCCATAGAAGCTGCCACTGCTTTGATGGATTCAGCTCGTGCTGTCCAGCGAGTTCTAGATAAATTCCGAAATTGCAGTGAATTTTCAATCGTGGCTAGCTTTTTTTTTCAAAAGTGCAAATCGTTTCGTGCTACTTGAAATGAATACATACAATTCCTGGATGATGTCGAACATTTCTGTTACGATGGTGCTCGTGTCGCAGCTGTGTTCCACAGTATTCATACGATGAGCTTGGCAGGGAATGTTCAGAATTTTTCGACCAAGGAGTTCAGCCAATTTCTGTTGTGTACCGTTGAATTCACTTAACATAGCTGATGTACAGTCATAAGATTGGAAGGCAAGGCCATTCAAATCCTTTCCATTTTTTTCGTAATGTCTGTACGATGTCTGTTGCCATTCCCTGTCCTGTTTTGCCCTTGGAGTCTGTCATTTGTAGTAGACGTTATTTAGGGTTGCCATCTTCATCAACGTATCTAACGCACACGGCCAACCTGTCTTGATGTGCAGCATCAGGCGTTGTATCTGCTGTTACAGAAAATATTCCAGCTTCTTTTACTTCTTGTACGATATTTTTCCTGACTTCTGTAGCTAAAATATCTACAAACTCATTTTGGGATTCCGCACTTAAGTAACATAATATGGCCGTAACCGTGCACTACTTAACCACTTCTGTAAGATTGGTGACTGACGTGAAACTAAGTTAATTACCTGACGAAAATTACCGTTTTCATCACTGTCATGTCCTCGGAATGCAATTCCTTGCCGGCCTAAAGTTCGTACTACGTCTAACAAAGCAGTAATAGCTTGCTGCCCCCCCCCCCGTCGTACACTTAAAAGTGTGAATAAAGTTGTTAATGAAGGCTTACCAAAGTTCAAACTTTAATGACTTTAATATAAAAAAAAATTACGAAACAAAACCCGAACACCCACTCTAACGTTTTAATTACATTGTCAGCAACGTATACGATAGGACTATATCATTCAACCCTGAATGGTAAGTGTGCCTAGAATTTTGGACTAGAACTTGCACATCGTTGGCAATGTACCTTACTAAGTTATTATGGTGACATTTTTTCGGCAAATTAAAAAGTAAGTAGCCTACCTGCTTTACAAGATTTTATCAACGAAATCAGTCATGCGCGCGGGTGGTTTTTATATTTATTTATTTTTTAGCTAAATTTTATAAAACGAGCATTAAAAAATCCTTCCTTATCACGATATTAATTTTTATTGCATTTCTTGCATTTTTATTTCCCTCGTGCGGTCACACGTCATTTTATGCTGAGTATGAAAGCAAATACCAATAAATGGTTTAAAGCTACAAAAGTATTTTCACGGGCGCAGGCCATGTATATTAGAGTTCGTTTGCGCACGAGAATTTTTAGAAATTGGACAGGAGGAGCAGCAGCAACTAACAATGTCAAAATGTTACAATGCTGCAACCTGTAACAATGGTACAACAAAGAAGAGAAGCGCACACGATTGGGTTAGCAAGAAGATGCAACGATGCTTGGGCACGGGGAAATTAACATTGTCGTTTTATCTTGTTGAGTTAGCATTATCAGCCTAAGATAACTCATTGTGCAGAACCAAAATGAAATGGTCTTGGTTTTCGCTTAAATCTTCTGAGCGGCCGACATGACTGAATGACTTATTTAGTTCTTCAGTACAGGCTTCGGGAAGCCAGTTGAATTGTTTCCGCGATTGTTTGCCATGATACTGTGTCTGCCTGCAACAATGCAGAGTCAACCACCCATCGAGATGATACTTGCTAAATCTAGACAAACGTTAACGTGTTGCCAGCAAATAATAAACATGGTACAAAGCTTGTCTGGAACCTGAACACAAATACGCATTCTAATTTTCCGTTTTTTCGCAAACAAACGTGGGTAAACAACAGACACGATAGATTACAATTACAATAAAAAGGAAGCAAAAAAAGCCAACAATTAACTGAACAAAGAAAAAAAGCATTAGAGCTCGTATCCCCATACTCACAGCTGTGAGATACACAAATAAAAATGGATTAGATTTCACTTGAACGCAACGAACTATAATTTGAACTCCAATTCCAGGGAACAAGGATTGTGACATGCCAGCCTCTTGCGAGTGCGTATATGTACAAATTATAGTTCGTTGCGTTCAAGCAAACTCTAATCCATTTTTAATCGTGTATCTTCACAGTTGTGAGTATGGGGATACGAGCTCTAATGCTTTTTTTCTAAACTGTGAAGCCGTATTTTGTTCAGTTATTTCTTTGTCTTCACACTGATGTTTCATTTTCTATGTTGGGATGGCAACTGAGCGCCCATGATCCCAACACCTTCCGCCCCCCAGCGCCATCGAGCGCCGCACGCTGGCAGGCGGAAGGCCATGTGGCCGACTTCCGGAATTGGCAACGAGAGTGGCGTGGCATGACTTGCCCATGTACACGCGTTTTCTGGTAACTCACTCGAAGTAAAAGCGTAAATAGGTCTTAACCATCTTGAGTCAAATCAATTCAACCTGAGAGCATCCGGGCACGGAGAGAGGAAGATGCGAACCCTACAAATTGGCGCCCTCAGGAAGAAAAACCAATTCAGCGATCGGACACCGACCGGTAAACATGAACTTTGACATCGCTGGCCGTAACCCTTTGTATTGGACCGGAGATGGCACTGCCAAACAAGCAAGCAGGATATACGGAGGTGAGATCGTTCCCAATGATTGTTCTGGAGGGATCCCAACAGCATATTCATGCAGCAAGAATGCTTTTAGTGAAAAATGAACTGTTGATTTGTAATTTTTAACTCGGCTTCACGATCGCCACGAGGCGACCTAATTACCTATGGGAATTTAACGGAGGAGATGGAACATGGCGTCGGAAAGAAATAGTCCCAGGGAATCCCCAGTGTTTTTAATCACTTGCCATTTGAATATTGTTGATCGAAGACTCACCAATGGTTTCTCGAGTACTGATGAATTTATGGAGACGGAGTGGTGAACTTTTAATTTTCTTTTCCGTAAATCTGATTCCAAGTTCTTGCACTGCGTTACCGTACACTACGGGAGCGTAGCTTTCCGCCATTCATTCGCTGAGCCGGATCTACATTCGAGCGCCGCCATTTTGGGTTCGTGCGAATTCGCATTTTGAGTTCCATGCCCACGGGATGGATCCCCCATATAATTTCACTCCAAGCGGAGATTTATCAAAGCCTAACCCTTTCAATTGCAACAACGATGTTTTATTTGATGGATCGGGGGGGAATTACTTACTAGATCTAGCGCTGGCAGCCTCAAGCGTGTCTCGCATCCCTGTTAATGACGTCACGGCCAACGCGCCGCAGTTTCCGACAGCGCCGCTAGAGGGCACGCCACGTCGGACCAGTGAGACAAAATCAAGCAAGCGCATCGGGAGCAAACGTGGCGACCGCACAAAATTTCGACATGGAGAATCTTGACCAGGAATTGCTAGACATTAGTGTGCAGATTAAGAGTGTGAAACGAGACATGGCTTTGCACAATAAAGATTTTTTACATGTTCATAGCGTCAGTGGTCACGATCGCGCCAATGCCAATGAGGTGCCGATCGACGCTCATGCATCGCGCATGCGCTCCAGGAAAATGCCGCCCCCCAATGATTAGCGCACCACACACCCGGCAAAGTCATTTAGCGCACCACCAAACCAGGAGTAATTTCGAAGTTGATGATTTAGGTTTGCCCGCGTTTGGTGCAGAGCAAAGACCAATTATTTTAAAACCCGATGATTACCTTCAAGAGGACTCACAAGGTAATCTCAGAGTCATGCCAGGGAAAATTAACGGTAACCTGCGTGGAAACTTTTCTGACACTGGCACTGGCTGGGCCATTAACAAAACCACTGCTCCCACCCAATACTTGAATACCATCGCAGCTAGTCCACAGCGCTCAGACGCAAATCAATCTAATTACAGTCAACCAAACTTGCCTGCAAATAACGAGGCCAAGCACCAGGCTCGCGCTTAGCTACCGCTGTGTTCCACTGATGATACCCGTCAAACCCGGGATTGCCTTTTAAACCTACATGACGCTCCCAGCACCACAGTAGCGAGTTGCACTATCGAAACCACACCGCACGTGGACATGCTTACCCATTTTGCAGCAGCCATGGCCGCTACTAAATTTAAAAGATTCCCACTGGGGGACGACACAAATCTTTCCGAGTGACTGGACATCATGTCTGCGGAGCTTGAAGGCAAGCCCATCGAAAGCAAGCTTTTTCAGTCAAGATTTCAAAGTTGCCTCCAGGGGAAATACCGGAACTGGTGGCAAGCCATGGTCAACAAGCCAGTTTCTTGGCAGGAAGCAAGTCAGCTACTCAGAAAGACTTTCAAGAAGCCAATGTCTAACGCGGACCGTCTGACCTACGTCGTCACCACCAGGCAGCAACAAGGCGAACCCCCAGAAGAATTCGTGCATAAGCTGCTGAAACATCTAAACAAGATGGAGTCCAAACTCAAGCCGTCCACGCAAGCCCAGACGATCATCGCTCAGCTCACGGGCACCCTGCCATTGCACTTTGCCATGATGGACATTGACACCCACAGCAGCTCCTGGAGAAAATTAGAACGAGGCCGAACTACGTTCGTTTCCCGGAAAAGCGGTCCGAGACCAACTCAGTACAAAGAGCCAGCTTCACCACACAGCAGCCTGATCAGCGCAGGTCTCAGCAACAACTGCAACCCACAAGAACCCCGGCAGGCCAGCCTCAACAGCTAAACTTTGGAGCTGCCCCATTTGCACCCCGTCCAGTCAGTCAACAAGAAAACGATAGCGGTGGCCAGCAACACACCGGACGAGGACACTCCAACAGAAGACCCCCGTCCAGTCCTTTGCCCTGGCACAGGCAGGTTGAATGTTACAACTGCAAGGAAGTGGGGCACATCTCGGCTTTCTGCGAGAGGCCGCGCCAACCAAGGGCCAACCGCGCGAGCCCCGGGGAGGTGCAGAATCCCACCATGTACGTCGGCCCGCCTCGCAACATGCACTCAATGCACACTGTAGTCAACGGCACAAGTTTTTACAGCGGTCTGGACTCGGGCAGTGAGGAGTCCGCCATCAAACTGGACTGGCTGGAGACCATCAACCCTTCTGCGGCACGACGACTAGATAGACACCGCGGTCACCCGCCCACGTTCGCCGATGGAAGGATCGGCAGGCCACCACTTGGTCAGGTCAAGCTCCGTATCGTCACTCAAGGACGCCACCTAGACCAAATTTTCGCGGTCTACCAGGACCTTGCCATTGACTGTTTGCTGGGAAGAGACTACATGGTCAGAGTCAAGCTCCATGTCGACCATGCCAACGCCATGGGGAATTTCGACGCTGACGTCAGGCACTCTTTTCCGCTATCGGCTCATGCAGCCAACCCAGGGACACCCATCCAAAACTCCGCCTGGTTCGTGCAGACGGAACTCGGTCAGAGGAAACTTAACCAACTATCGGATGAACAATTCGGCTCACTCGAAGACCTTCTGAAAGACCACTCGGACATTTTTCCGGGGAGGCCAGGCAAGATTCTCAACATGGAGTACAAGATCAAACTGCACGATGAGGCCAAACCAGTTTACCAGAGGGCATACATAGTGTCACCTCAGATCAAGAAGGAGATCGGGGAAATGGTCGACAAACTCGACGATCAGGCCGGATCGAGAAGACGCAAAGCCAGTGGGGCTCGCCGTTCTTCCTCAAGCGTAAGAAAAACGGGGGAGGTTTCCGCCCCATCCTTGATTACCGCTTTCTGAACAGGCAAATCGAAGTCGACAGGTTCCCGATGCCGAAAACGGACGAGATCTTCCACTTTCTCGCCGGCGCTAAGTACATCTCGGTACTGGATGGTGAGCAGGGGTTTCACCAAATCCCACTACATCCAGACAGCCAAGACTGCACGACCTTTGTCTGTCACAAAGGCAGCTACAAATTCAAAGTTCTTCCCTTCGGCCTTAAGACCGCCAGCCAGGCTTTTCAACGGGCAATGACCTACATCCTCGGCGACCTCATAGGTCACGTCTGCATCATTTATATTGATGACATAGTGGTGGCTACGAAGACCTGGACCGAGCACAAGCAAGCACTCACAGCCATTTTCGACAGACTACGCAAGGCAGGATTCACCCTAAAACGCAAAAAATACCATTTCGGAGTCCTCGAACTGAAGATTCTTGGACTCAAAGTCACCGCCGACGGCATCTCCCTTACCAAGGACCACATGTCGGAGATCCAGAATGTTCCCAGACCCACCAACAAGAAGAAGCTTCAAGCTTTCCTGGGCCTATGCAATTACTTCAGAAAATTCATCAGGCACTTTTCCAAAGCAGCTGCCCCTCTTCATCAGCTGACGAAGAAGGACGTCCCATACCAATGGACCGCTGATCATCAGTCTTCCTTTGAAGCACTCAAGGCCAAATTGTTGGAGGCAGGCATTCTCTCGCTTCCCAATTTCGAAGAAACCTTCGTCATCGAGAGTGACGCCTTGGGAGAGGGCCTGGGAGGAGTCCTCACCCAAAGGATAAACGGCGAAGTGAAAATCATAGAATTTTGGAGCAGGCTGCTCAAGGACAGAGAACGCAGATACCACGCCTTTGAGCTAGAAGCTCTCGCCGCAGTGGAGGCAGTGGAACACTGGGAGACCTACATTTTTAACCATCTTGAGTCAAATCAATTCAACCTGGGAGCATCCGGGCACGGAGAGAGGAAGATGCGAACCCTACATCTACAGCAATAGTAACTGGATGTAAACAATTACAGTGATACAAAGTAATGCGGCAAAATTATTGCACAGGCGCGCGCACAAAAAAAAGGGGGGGGGGGGATTTCCCTACCCTTTTTGGTAAAAAAACAAAAAAAATTATGTGAGAGGCTGGCCAATAAACTCAACTCGTTATTTTTTTGTTTACTAGGAAAATAAATTGCGTTTGTAGCATTTACGTGTTCATGATACTAGGAAAATAAATTGTGTTTGTAGCATTTACGTGTGCATGACTGAATGTCGAAAATTCGTGAACACAGGAAAGAATGTATTTCATTAAAGCAAGCACCTTTAAGTTCAAAATTCAGTTCATCCACTGCTGTTAGGGAAATCGGTAACAATATTGTTTGATCAGAACTTTAAAAAAAACGGACATCATGGAGTGGTTCGAAAATTGTAACAAGTTATTCATGGTCCTTTTTTTTAACATTGGTTTCGTTCAATCTTATTTTGTTTTCGTTTCGTTACTTGTTGCCTGATCGGGCAAAGAAAACGAGACAGAAAAAAAGTAGGAACGAAACCATCATTTTTTTTTTTAAATAATAATTTCATACTCGACTCGAAGTTTTTAGGT